>LXGT01000007.1:0-200378 GCA_001640655.1 Endoconidiophora laricicola
AAGGTCACTACTGACCTCCTGCTCCCAGGGTTCTGCTCACTGGGACAGGAGAGGCCCCTTGATAACATCTCTCAGTTATATCTAGCATCTATAGAACTCAGACTGCCTAATGCGGCCCTTGAGCCGCGCAAAGGCAGAATAATATATAACATCAACATCAATCTAAAGGCCACTACTGATTTCCTTCTCCTAGGGTTCTGCGCACTGGGACAGGAAAGGCGCCTCGACAATATCTCTCAGTTACCTCTAGCATCTATAGAACTCAGACTGCCTAATGCGGACACTAATCCACGCGGAAACCATATGGATTTTACTGTATAGGAACTCGAGGACGTATGAAATTGACTAACAAGTTGTCTTCCTTTGGAAGCCAGGTTGAAGTTTGCGTCTACAGGCTATCCCACAGAGAGCAAGAACGTTTGCCACACAGTCTGTCTAACTTGTTACTGCCATTTGCCTGCATCACAGCCTCTAGTGGCATGATGTCTACGAACAACACGTCGAATGGTTCAAACTCGGCCTGGGCAACAAAAATAATTACAACTCCAACTTAGGATCCTACATCTTTATTATATCTTGGTATTCTATCTCGGAGGTACCGCTTACCCGCGATGGTTTCGGCTAGTTCACGACCTATATCCTGATTCGACGGGGCTCACTTTTCGCGTTTGATTTCTGTTTGTTTTGTGTTTGAAGGGGGCTATCTATCTTCATAGTTCTACAAACTGAATAAGATCAATGATTACTATAAAAGTGTCTCTTTCCACATTTCCCCCAACAATTGTTCTTGGAAGCAGAAAGCGTCCTAAAAAAAAGGAAGCCAGTATCAGCGTCGATGGTTCTGTTTGTATATGCGTTCTAACTTTTAGTTCCTTTCCGTGCTATCATGAAATATGATACTTTATTCCCGGAGTCGGCTGGTGTCAGTCACTATTGTCGACCGCTTCTGGGGGTGGTATGAAGCGGGTTGTCAACAGGATATTTAGCGATTCCCATACTATTCGTTGGTGGCCACTATACTGGCAAATCCGTATATTCTAAGCACAAAGCTTCTGCAGTATTCGCCTCGTAATGTTGACATCCGGACGGCTGCTATAGCCACAAGGGATCCACTAGCAGATGGGTTCTTTTTTAAATCATTACTCGATTATATGTTAACTATGACGCGACTAGAAGCGTTTCTGTTTTGGGAGAACGTACTAAGTCGCGGGCCCAGAACAAGGACGTAGCGCTATTTGACACAAGGCGGTTGATAATGTTCTTAGGAATCCCTTTGGCCACCTACATATTCATATTTAGAAGTTACAAGTTGGCCGAGGTACTTAGTAAGTACTATGTTGTACACATAAGTAAGATAGAAAATAAAACACAACTGGGATACTACTAATAACAAATAGATACCTAAAGACATCTTAACCATATTTGTTCCATTGCCTTTGGTCTCCGCCAGTACCTTCTTCGTATCTTTACGCTCGTACTGCTGAAGTACCAATTCTATAGCTAAATTTGCAAAGTGGCTATAACAGATATGATGGCTATCACGTTTAAAAAATGTTAATCTTACGACGAAAGGTGAAATGATAGAACTGAGGCCGTATCATGTTTCAAGCTAAATCAACAATTTCGTCTGTGAACCCTTCTAAGCAGTGAACGTTTTTCATATCTGATGATAATATCTTCACAGTCACCCTGTTACTGTAATGCCTTGAATTGGCAGTTGGTAATCTGTGTATAACTAGGCTATCCGCTGTTTTAGTTGATGTGCAGTAGCCCTAGACCGAGGCTTCCGAGGCTTACTGCATGCGTGAGGCATCTAGCCGTGATGGAGTACGAACGGCACGCAAAGAAGTCGGAGGTTGAAGAATAAAACGAAAGACACTCCCGCTATTTCTCGAAGCTACCTCGACAACTGCTACTACATGAATCTTGCCATCAATGTGATCACAGATACCGCTCTGACAACAAAGGAGATTATTCCCAACCCCAGAGGCCACATCTACCCTCATGTATGGTACCATGAACTAGCTTTTCAAGCAAAGGGAGTAAATTCGGACTTTGTTGGCTGTCTTCTTCCTCCGATATGACTTTCGTCAGGGAGATGGTGCTCGGTCGCGGCAAGGTAGCTGAGGCGACGTGCGAGGATCTTCTCCATGACTTTCTCAAGGCAGTTAACCAGAACAACAACCCAGTAAGATCTCACCGAAGAATAGTCTTCTTGCCTTAAGCCGCTGTTCTAGTCAGACTATTTTTTGAACCTAGACCAGATAGCCTTTATTCGTAGCAAATAGTCACTAATCAGCCCTGACCAAGATCTCCGGCCGTGGTGTTTTGAGCCACACTAACCTTGGGTCTTTAGCTAGCGTCCTGCGTGAAGGTGAGGCGGCAGCTGATCACACTAGTACACTGCCGTCAAAGTTTCCTCGTCACTGGTGCGGGGATTAGAACACTATCTCCGCATCTACAGGGCCCCATATTGCCGTGACATCCCGGCAATGGCTATAATGTACAAGTTGAGTAAAGGGGAGGTCACCACGGGCTTCAAAGACGTGATAAAGCTGGGCCATGGTGTCATCAGCAAGAAAAATCACAAACTTTGGCTCTGCGGCGAGATCGCTCGTGACCTTTGTCATGACACAGCTGTTCTCTATGATCCCCAAGTGCATATGATTCGGCTACATCTGCACCGGAAGAACTTTGATATTTGCCTTCCATTTACTACAGTCCTATGCCATGTCAGAGTGCCGAGTTTGGGCGTGGACTATTCTATCAAGCGTCCTCAGTGGTCCATAGAGTAACGATATTTTGCACAAAACTCCCGTTTCCATGCAAAACAAGACGGAGAAGCACTCAGAGTATTAAGAGTTGAGAGTTAAGCATATCGAACGGTTGCCAACCGTAATGCGGTCCAAGAGCTGCCAGTTGCCCATTGCGATTTTAGCCTTGCCGTTTGTCGGCAGAAACATGTGCGGCTACTGCCGGGCCGGGTTCGAGCGTTCATGGCAGCGGTCAAGGAAAAAAGCCAAACTAGCAACATCATGCTAAACAGCGAATACAAGAAGGTCAGTATCGAAGATCTCTGCACCCACGCTTGCTTATTTAGCCACGCGTCGGGTGGCTCCGTAGATGCCGCGTGCCCATATGCAGAGTTTCATAGTCCTAAGAACATCAGCAGAGACGAATTCCTATTCCTGTTCCGCAACCAGCTGACAATGGATCGCGGTACCGACGCCGACGCTATTACGCTCTACTTGGCTGGCTTGATCGGTCGCCCGTCAAGGTGTAGTCTGCGTACGGCTACGCGCTGGTTGCCAAGGGCGTGTACACTGCGAGTCTCTCGTTCCTCTAGGGCGAAAACAAGGTATACGACGTGCTGTGCCCGATCCTAGTATATGCCGATTGTGTTGGCTTGATGGCTTGGTCCTGTCGAACTACTGTTACAGTGGCAAATACCATCACTTTCTCCTTCTCGGCGGAAAGACAGTGCCTCTCACTATGCCGTGAGCAGGTCGATTGCCTGCCGTCGCGGAAGCTCACAAAGGAATATATCGACGTTGTGTGCTACATAGGAATGCCGCAATCATAAGTCTCGTGGTGATCAATCTTGAGCATTCCATGATCAGCATATGTTCGCCCCTGACCAGCTCCGAAATGAAGTGGAAGCGCGATATGTTGCTGAGCAGGAAACCTGTCCTTTTACAAATAGCGGGAGCTAGCTGTCCGAATTGCGGCAGGACTCTTGCAATAAATAGTTATCATTTAGTGTACATGTCTGAATTATTCTTTGAGACGGGCGTCCATCCTTTCTTACATTACCAGAATTCACGCTATACCATCTTTCTTTTATTCTATTTTCTAAGATATAATTTGTCACATAGTTATCTCGTGTCTTCTATAGTATAGGACAGTTTCCAAATCTTCTAACTCTCCGACCTTTGCGTTCTCGACTCTTTGATTCGTCGGCTGTTCGAGCAGCTGGTCCTAGTAAGTGTTAGATATTATGGATTGTAGTTGCTAATCTACATTGTTAAAAGTACAAGAGCTTTCTGAACACATCGAGAAAGAGAAAGATGTAAGTCTTATCATGTATTTATGGTATTTTTAGCTTTGGTATCATATAATATTGCTATCGTCATTGTAATTTACCTACATCTGTCTGAATCGTCATGTGCACGGCCCTGCATATTCTGTTTACATTGATTCCACTGATGTATGCTATCTCGTGCCTTGTTCTGTACACAGTCTCATAAATAAGTACACTATATACCATGCCAATGCTCATACGATTGCTCGTCGTCATCTAAGCTTCCTCTTCCACATCCACATTGTTGTTATGTCAACGCCATAGTCATCTGAAAGGCAGTATAATGACAACCGCCATCACTTACTGTATAATTCAAGACAATTGCTACGAAATTCGTTCTTTCATATATGGGACCTAGTGTTAGAAGAAATTTGGCAGTTACAATCGGTTGTTCAATTACGCTTGATTAGTATTGTCCGAGTCAACCTGCCTAAACAGGACCGGCGAGAAAAAGCCCCACTACGGTTAGGTAGAAGTTGACTAATACGATGCCGATAGCTAGCGATAAGATAAGATATAGCCGCCCCGTTGTGTTGTATGTAGTGAAATTAGAGACCGAACTGAATATGTAGCAGTGCTCAATGATGATAGAGACTCACATAAGACTTACTTTTTATTCTTTCGTTTCTCTTTGTAAAAATCTCTCGTTCTTTTTCTTCAATTCGCCAAGTTGAGCGCCTTCTCCCTGCATCTCACCGCCTTATCATTTCGCTACACCACCACACCATGGCGTCGTCGTCTTCGGGCGCCGTTGCCCCTCCAGAAACGCTCTCTGCAGAGCTGGAGACCTTCCGCTCGCGCTGGCTCAACGATCTGAAAGACCATGCTCGGGCTAATAACACGGCGAACTTGCCACTGCAAACTGCCCTAGGCCCTGCGCGCGTTGTGTCGCCTAGGGGAACTGCTAAGGAGACTGATGTTGACAATATCGCAAACCCCGCTGTGTTTTTAGCAGCTGCGCCTATGGAGGACTTGGGGTCATCTTCAGAGGAAGAAGCAGACGAGGCGCACGAGATGTTTGCTGGCCCTTCATATGGAACAGCTACGTTTGAGCAGAAGAAAAAGAAGGATCTGGTCTCAGCCTTGGACCACTTTGAGGAGGCGATAAAGAAAGAGACACACGGCAACCTAGGCGATAGTCTGAACCTTTATCGCAAGGCCTATAGAGTAAGTTTGCTTCCTACTAGCATCGGAGGGGCTAATACTAACACGTTGACTAGATGGATAGTTCTGTCGACAAGGCCTATAGACAGAAGCACTTCCCATCTGTCCCCAAACTGCTGCCAACAGTTGAGCCTGATTCCAAGAATTCTTCTATCAAAGCCGCTGATTCTGTTCCTTTCGAATCGCCACAGACGGCTGTCAAGCTCTCCATCACTGAGCTGATCGCCAGCTTCGCCCATCTCCGCATCGAGCCAGCGCCACCAGAAATAGAAAACACGCCTGCACTGCCCTGTCCCATAGCCAACCTACCATACGAGATGCTCCATGCCATCATGGAACAGGTTGCCGAGCACGACATCGGTGACTTCGTCCGCCTCGCTCAAGTATGCAAGCGCATGGCATATATCGTGGCTACCGATGAAACTATATGGCGGGCTGCCTGCTTGTCTTTCCGCTTCGGCTTTTCCGGCATGTACCACGCCTTCCACCGCACAATATCTGGTGATATAGCTGCGCAGCTGGACCCGTTCACGACGCCTGCCATGTACGAGTTGAAAACAGACCGGCGGCGCCGAGCCCGCGCTGAGAAGGTCTGTGTTGCTCTGCTCCCTAACAAGCCGTACAACGGCTCTTGGAAGAACCTGTTCCGCTGGCGCCCACGTCTACGCTTCAACGGATGCTACATCTCACGTGTCAACTACCTCCGAGAGGGCCAGATGGGACCCAACCAGAAAACTGTGAGCAATGTCGTGCATGTGGTGACATACTTCAGATACTTACGCTTCCTGCGCGACGGCACCGTCATGAGCCTTCTAACCACCGAAGAGCCCGGAGACGTCGTGCCCGTCTTTTCGCCGGACAACATCGACGCCGTGCAAGAGTTCCCATTCATGGCATATTTACTGCGCGGACGGTGGCGTATAGCCGACCCGCTGAACCCGAACCCTGAGCGCCGCTTTGCGGGCGATGAAGCTGAGTGGATCCAGCAGCAGCGGCGCGCACAGGAAGCACTCGGCAATTACAATATCAACGACAACATAGAGCTGCCGTTCGAAGTAGATGGCGACATTGTCATCGAAACAGAGGGCGTCGTGCCCAAATACACGAACATGATGCAGATGGCGCTGCGGTCGTCGGGCAAGCGCGCCGTCAACAACAAAGTCGTATGGAACGGGTTCTGGAATTATAATAGAGACGCTGATCGCTGGTCTCTGCTTTCTATGGCCAAGGAGAAGCCGTTCATCTTCAGTCGCGTCAAGAACTACGGCTTCAGCGAGCTCAAACACCAGTCTAGCAAGCCTAGCGACGACCTCAAAGAAGACGCTTTGGTAGAAAATTCCCCATAGTGAAATTTTTTTTTTTTTGGGGGGGGGAAAGAGACCATCAAGGCAACGCACTTTTGCTTCCCCCCCCCCCCCCCCCCCCCACCTCTTCAAAGGAAATGGCCATAGCCCGAAAATAAGATCTACAAATCTAGACTTCTATAGTTAGCTGACAGATCAAGTTTAGCTCCCATCTCATTCAAGTCCTCTTATTCCACATCGAATCATCTACTTGAATCGGTGGTCCAATCGACCCAAGCCCCAGCAAATCTTGGTTTTTGACATACTAGTACTAGTACTATGTAATTAGTTCACGCTCATTTTCTCGTATCAAAGCCCCATAGCCGATGCGTAGACCCCGTTCTCAGCAATCGGAGTCTCCAGGTGTTCTTTGCTTAAATGACTCTTGGCGCACAGAACATAATGCTGCTATATTTGGGTTTCCTCTATATTTTCGTTTTAATATGACAAGGGAACAACAGACGATAATCTCTTTGATGATCGGTAAATTTAGAACATACATACATACATCTGTTGAGGGGCTCGCGACATATAATATCTGCCGCTAATAATAGCTAAGTACAAACAACATTTCGAAGTGTATTTACGAAGCTTGCCTAGCTACAAAATTGCCACATTTTGGTAAAAAATCTAGATAGAACAATAGAACAATGGAACAATAGAAATATATATGCTACTGTAAAAACTCTTTTTTTTTTTTTTTTTCATCATTAATCTTATTCAGTTTCTAGAACTATGAAGATACTGTAAAAACTCTTGCTACAAGCAAAAAAAAAGTTAAAGAAGAAAGACTATTACCCACAAATAAGACAGAATATGTCCCGAGATACAGAACAAATAAGTAAGAAAATAAATGGCAAGGGGGGGAAGAATGAAGTAAATCAAAAAGAGCGCTATGCAGACATGGATGGTATATAAAACAAGATAAAAATCGGGAACAAATTATGGAACCCAAAAGAAGGAAAGATGGAAGAATAAAGCGCGCTGAAGAAAGGCCGTCAAGAAAACCATGCGTGGAAAGGGGGGGATAGGCGAAAATATGAACAAAAATCGGGAGTTCAGGTTTCAGGTTCACACAACACTGATGTCCTCATAGCTAGATATATGTGGCGTAGCAGCTTAATGACATCAGCGCCCTTGGAGTAAACTGGCATGTTTTGCAAGCCCCGAACACTATCGATAACACATTGTAGCGTCATATAGTTATAAGAGAGAATATTATCTGATTCTACGGCCATCGAGGAACTGAGAACTACGCTCGTCATAGTAGAGGTTGCGTTGATTGTTCTGGCGCCGAGCTTCAAAGGCGGCTCTTTCTTCTTCATCAAGCTGGAAGGCTTTCTTAAGCCATCCGAACTTGCTCTTCTTCTTCTTGACCTGGCGATGAGTACCATCCGGGGCAGTCTCATAAGTCAAGGTAGTGCTCGCACTGAGTGTACTAGCGGCGCCTATGCGAGACGGGATATTGCGCTGGGTCGGGTAGAATGCAGACTGCGTTCCGCTTGGCGTGTTTGGAATCACTCTCGGTGTATTGTGAGAAGTGTGAGGGCGCTGTTGTAGTGGGGAGTGGGGACTTGCTAGCACAGGGTGGTAGAATTGATGCTGTTCGGAGATTGGCGAGTGGGATGGCGAGGGAATCATAAGCTGATGAGGACGCTGAACAAAGGGTGAAAGGGAGGCATTCGAAGAGTTGGATCTGTTACGATAGTGACCATCATTTTCATTCACATAAGCGGAATTCGGCGCTAGCTGTGTCATCTGTTGATGTTGTTGCTGCTGCTGACGCTGTGCCTGCTGATAAGGGTCTGGAGGGGCAGAGACCTGACGTTGGACCGGTGGGATCTGGATGCGCTCGGGAGTATGGCCCTTCAAGGAGGCTCTTTGACTTAAAGACGTTCTCTGGCGAGGGAGGTTAAGTGAAGGTAGTGGCGTTTCGGCAGGGTGGTTCTTGCTATACCGCTTGCTAGATAGCAGCAGTACTGGCTCTTCTCCTTCATCTTCTTGTGGTGGTAGTGAGGCATGGCTAGCAGGAGGTGAAAGCGGAGTTTCTTGTATAGTGGGCTTTGGTGTGTAGACGCTAGGTTGGAGGAGGATGAATTCATCGTCGTGCGGTGCAAAGTTAGTTTGTCTTTTAACTTCATCGTCCATCTCAGCAGCCATCATATCGTTGAATCTGACTTGCATGTGAAGACCGTCATCGGGAGGAGGTGTCAATGCGCCATCAGGAAGATGATGCTGGCGCAATGAGGATATTGAAGCTATCTGTCTAGGAGCCGATCTCTGAGTACTAGTACGAGAGCGAATGCTCTGGCTGTCTTTGTGAAATGATGAGGCAGGTGATACGTATGAGGCCTGAGATATGTGCGACATGTGAGTGGCAGCTTGGCTCTGAAGAGGAGCTGTAAAAGGCTCAATGGAAATCTATGATACAGGTTAATGAGACAAACTTGTCTAGAAACGGGAAGCATGGTAAAACAATATTGGTACATACCCAGGTGCGTCTGCTTACTTCTCCAGCGATACGCTGCATATCAGCAACCATGTGAGTTAGGGCAATAACAAGTTCATTAAGCTCACGTGCCTTCTCCTCCAAAGTTACAAATGTCTTTTGCCATCCATCGGTGTTGTTGACCATGGCTTCGTAGATGCTGAATACGTCAGGGCGTTCATCCCATGTTGCACTTCGCTCGCTATGCAGATAGTCGCCAAAGGCCTTGGTGGCACGGAATCCATTATGAATGTCGTCATCCGTCTGATCGAGGAAAAGAATTGTCCGCGACAGCACATGCTCGATAGTCTCACTACCAGACATGAGTTCGATGCGAAAGTTGCGATCTTCTAATAGCTTTTCAAAAACCTCGCGGTTTTCCATAGGAAGGCGCAAGTGCTGGATGCGGCTATTCAAGTCGCGCGAAGCCTCGTAAAGATCTTCCAGAGAAACCTCAAGAAACTCGTCAATGTCGTCGATGTGTTCTTGAAGGATAGAAATGACCTGATCAGTGCTGTTGGACCGGCCATTGAGTAAAAGGTAGACACCAAAAGAAATTTGAGCCATGAGTTTCCACAGCTCGTGCTGGCGCTGCCCAGGACGATAACGCCAGGTTTTATCAGACAATGGCTCGTCCTTGGCTTGCTCGATTAATCGCTGGCGGCGAGCTTTGGGATCGAGGCGGCGTAGAGACGGTTTGTCAGGCTCTGGGCTGTTGGTAGCCTCGATAAGAGACTCTTGGAAAGCGGCCTGCATTTCAGGTACGGGATGGCTCGGGGCTCCTGGAACGCTCTGTTCATTGTGTTGTTCTTGTTGGGCGTTGTGGCCCATATCGTCGTTGTGGGTTGAGAAAGGCATAATGGGACAAGAAATATCGTCGTGATTTTCTACTAGGACAAAAGGAAGACTGTCAAAGGTCATCGACTGAAAGTCGTAGGGAGCCATCGAGACTTTAAAAGGAGCACGGTTCGAACCGGGCAATGCAGATCTATATACGAAGCTACCAGCGATGCAAGTCAACGTCAGCTAAAAGGAGCCCAGAAAAGCAGAGACTAAATCATACCCTAGAGCGCTATATTGACCGTCCGGGATTATTAGCTTGGTCTAGTCGCTTCTAGAGGAGGTGGGGCGTGAATGAGATAATGGTCCGTGTAAGCACACCTGCACTAAGCCAACCGGGGCAATAAAAAATCACCAACAAGCACAAGAACGATAAATAGGCTGTCCGCAGCGTTGTATTAGCAGATGCTACCTATACATGCGGACCTATTTACATGTTTTTATTTTATTGTCTCGCGATATTGGCGGCCTGCATGCAGATGCGATGCTGTGCGATCGAGATATATGCAGGATGCAGGTCGAGAAGGTAGCTGTCATGACAAGTGAAATAATTCGGCAGGCAGACTGCATATATTCGTGCAGTAGAAGACATCGCGAGCATTAAAGAGCGGAGGCGACTGAGACAGGTGCAAAGCTAGAGACAGCAGGCAAATGGAAGACAAACATACCGTTGGTGGAATCAGATTGCGGTGGTCACACGGACAAGGCCGAAGCTGACCTTGAATTTTGTATTACAGTAATGCAACTGCAAAAGCTTACTGCCACAACTAGTGATGATGGCTCTTTCACAACAAGGTGCGGGGACGAAGAAGATCAATAGCGTTGAGGTATTGGGATGGGTAGAGCAAGATGCAGAATCTAAGAGCCTTCGATCTTACCAGAAATGAAAGAGAAGAGAAAAAGAGATAACTCGAAAGATACGGCCGACAAGTGCTTATTCACTTCTAAACGGAACAGCCTTGGACTACACTATGCATTTCCAAGTCCTGAGGAGGACGCTGGACGAAACAAATAGCGTCTTGAAAGTCCTTAGACCAAGAAAATGCCAAAAAAAAAATGTAAGACACAAGCTCCTGGAGACTTAAAATATATCAAATCAGACAAAAGCAAGCTCTTAGAGTAAGTATGTGTTAAACAAGACCTTGTGACGAGCAACAGGAATGGAAGCGGCAGTAGAACAAAACAAGTTAAGCGGCTTGCTGGCTATGGGCACCGAAAAAAAAAAAAGGCTACTGTCAATTAAGCGACAGCAAGTACAATACGATATGATGAAGGGCGACAATGAAGATAAATGCGAATGTATAACAGTCCAATAGGTAACTGGGTGTTAGTGATACAAAGCAATTACACGGCGTCTAGTTGCACGATCTTGGCTTGTTGACGGATTTAGCTCTCCGTGATATTGTTAGTGTGTTGTGCAAGCCGCAGCAGTACCAACAGACGCAGTGCGATATTACAGCAATGCAGAGCTATTCGAGGAGTAGGTGGGAGGCTTGCGGCGCGGCGTTAACAGGGTAGACAGGGTTTCCGTTCTACTTCCTGCAACAAATCGAGCGTTGAAATGTACTACAAGAATAATTGGTTCAAACAAAGCAATCGTATTAACAAACAAAACAGGCTTGGGCCTCGATAATTATGCTGTTTAGGAAGCAGACGATCATATATGCTGGATGTGCGTGAGCTAAGCCACTAGAAAGAGTCTTTCTATGGCGGGCGGAATCAAGGTGCGGATATTTCGGATCAGAGCGTGAAGATGGAGCTAGCTGGCAAATAGATAATGATGATGGCTATAGAGATAGTAAATGGTTCCGATGATGTTGATGATAATGAAGCCTTACGGTTTACGAAGGAAAGAAAGTGAGCACTAAACCAAAAAAAAAAATTTGTGTGTGAGAGAGCAAGAGCGACAGCCAAACAAAAATGGCAACAACTCTGTATCGAGAGGTAGGGGGACAGATGCAGTTCAAAAGGAAACAACGCCAACTACAACATACACTAGTAATCGACGTCTCTAGATACTACTGCATGTACTACTATCTACGCACACTGCAGGCTTGCATTCTAACTAGCAATCTACAAGTGAGGTCGTAGCCAAAGAGCACAGACACGGTAATTTTCTCGACACTGGCAGGCCAAGCAGCAGGAACAGAAGCGCCAGATGGACAAAAGAGAGCGAGGCCATGATCTTTTGATCTCCGTGCTCTGGATGCCAACTCGCCTGGGGTCTAACCGTGGCCACGACATGTTACGCAGCTAGGGTCCGTCCAGAGTTTGTCCACAGCCCGGAAGAGCTGTTTTTTGGGGCGCCCAAAGAACCCCAGTGCGCGGTTTGTTGTCCCGTCTTAGCTTCTGCAGCAACCGCCAAAATGGTTCCTTTCTTACTCTCTGTCATTGCTTTGCCGATAAGCAATTCCTGAGATTGCACAAACGCGCCTGGGCTGGCGTGGACAATCAGTCTTGTAGCGAAACAGCACTGCCAACTTCCAGTACAATACCTTTCTCTCTTCCTCTACCAATCTCTTCTTACTATAGAGGACCAAGCTGGGAGGAAATGGGTGCTTCTACCAGCGGAAGCATCTTTTGCGATAGCCAGGGTTCATCGGAACGCGGCACTCATGCTTTTCCTTTTCACCTCAAGTGGCATCGGATGCTACTAGGCTCCGCGCAATATGAACGAGGCCGATATTGGCGTGCAAAAGCCGTGTCGACACGATGCCACTAATAGTAGTATACTAGATGGTAGGTAGCTACTGCTTGTTCATTAAATTGCAATCCTTCAATAGCAAGAGCTAATTTAAGCTAACTAACATGGCTAGTGAGTAATACAACAGAAGCAATCAAAGTGGTGCCATCGTGCAATCCCGTTGCCAGATACTATTTACCCGGTAGCAACCGCCTTTAAAGTTGGCTCATGTGAGACCCTTTTTTGGGGCTGCAGTGTCAAAATTAGCCTGCAGAAACTTTCCAAGAAGATTAAATAAGATTATTAAAAAAAAATTGGTTAGTAATAATCAGTAAAAGAGACATTCCTAGAAGCCTAGCAACCCTTCAAATGAGAAGGAATATAAAGACACACTTGCCTTGGCTAGGCCAGAAAGCACCGACAAGTCCAGATGGGGGGCCAGCCACTAACTGGGTATAGCAACGTTCTTTTGACCAGACTCCTCTCCTCTCTGTTGCTAGCCAACTATGATACAGTGAAAGAAAATGGTAGCTGCATGGGATCTAGATACAGGGCAGACCGACGAAGCAAAAAGAGATAAGGAATTAAAGAAATTAAAAACAGAAGGATGGGGTCTGCTAGCGATTGGCCTTTGAAGCTCTATCAACATACGCCGCTAGACTTCTATAAGTCACGGTGTATCCGGGCATCGGCATACGTTGTGTTGACTAGAATTCGTAAGACAACCCATTGTCGGTGCTTTGTATTCCAAGAAGCGGAGATTTACAAGATAGCTAGTGATCTTCTACATGTTCTTATATGTTTCTGCTAATGCTTTGATCTTCGCGTTTGTAAATTTCCTGGCCCATGCTATATTTATTGCCTATCCGTTGCCTGTCTCTCATACATTCTCAGAGTCCTAGCTCATAGTCCCCCATGATGTGCTGTATACCGATGTACCTTTTTAGCTGTCAACTATCCTTAATATTCCAGCCATCTAGGCCTTTCTTCCTGGCCCCATGAGATCATGCTTGATGTCTTTGTTTGCTTGTTCGTCTTGCTGGATCTGTCTCCTAACTTTCCCAAATGAGCTATCACTGATGGAAACTGGCAACATGGGGGCCAGGTCTAGGCTTTCTCAACTGAACATAGGCTCTGACCATGTCCGACAGAGATCTAATTTAAATTTTCTCTTTTCTGTCCGTCAGCGATCTTTGTTGTCTTCATGGGAGGCAATGTTCATGTTTCTATTCTGAAAAAATTCACATGCTATACCAAAAATTTCTTCACAAAAAGCATATCCAGCTATGCATCTATAACTTATGTACATTCCCTTTTTTGGAGCGCGCAGGAGTGTCTAATCATGTTGTTAGGCATTACAGAGAATGGCAATTTATTGTCACTTCCTAAGCGATTGTCCAAGCGAGAAGCCCTATAAATGCATCCGCAGCCTCTCTTGAAAAAAAAAAATTTTTAATTTTTGGGAGGGAGAGGGGGGGGGGGATGAATCCCGAAAAACGGCCCCTGAGCATTTGTCCTTAGCCTACTATAAAATCTCTATAGTAACCATGACCACAGATTCATGTTATATGCTTCAGAAACACGCAACATGAGGTTTTCATCACTTACCAGCACAAACAAAGCTAGGCCCTCGTATTGCAGAACATTCCAAGATTTGGTACACTATCTGCCGCCGACATCAATGGGATCCAGTACTGCCCTACATTCACTTCCTTTGCCATAACTTCGTGATTCTTGGAAATGACATGACTCTCTACTCTCGACCCCAAGCCGTTCAAGCTCCCGAGCGTGCCAGAATGAAGAAACTCCTAAAAGGTCTTTGAACAGTCCGATGGCGATAATACCCGCTATTTTCTACCCTTCAATGCTACGGTTGCTCAGCCCACCTTGTCCTTAACACAGTTTTGATATAGGGCAGGGTCCCTTTTAGATCACCCAAGATACTGTCTCTCTCACTGCTACCACATTCACTATTTTACCTTTTTGCTCAGTGTTGCTTAGTCTCTTCTGCTCTATGTCCTCGTTATATAAAGCTAACAAGTTTTCATGCTTCTGCTTCATTACTGCTACACACCAAGAGGGGAAGTTGTCTTTCAAAAAGCATTTTCCCCTCCTCCCTTTTCCATCCTTTGATTGTGCATTAATACAAGCACAAACTTCAGTACCTACAGATACAATAACTCCCAGTGCAGTGCGGATCAGTTCCTTTTCTCTCAACTACGAGGGACAGTGAGTGATACTGCTGTTGCCTCTATTGTCGCTACTTGCCACATGGTTGGCTCAGCGCCCGATAAGCATCGTTTGCCGCATACAAAAGGCACAGTCGACATGACAACTCCCAAAGCGCACCTGCCTATAGATTTACATGCTTAATTCAAATATTCGCTCGACTTGGTGGCTAAAGGGCGTGCGTGTTTGCTTTCATCTACGGTACTCCATGCCAAGAGAAACAAATAGACTTTGCTGGCCCCGTTGGATAAAACTATGGCGGCAAAAGAGACAAGTAATACTACACTGAGCTACGACGTGGCCTACAGCAAGCAAGCCGACTGCGTTGTTCGGTGGCATCGGTGGGCGTTGTCGTATCCAACCAGCATGTTAATCAATTGCCGAGTTAAGCTAGCCCAGCTCTCCTTTTCTTTCTAATATAAGCTATATGTAAAAAGATTCTAGCATGTAGCACTTGAGAAAATGAAATGAAAATATAATTATTAGGTTGTCCTATTTAACTGCACTTTTGCGTCTCTGTAATCTCATTGCTACATGAACGTCAATAAAACATCACATCTATTAAGACGTCTTACGGTGTCTTTGTAAACAAAAGCTCCCCCTCATCCACGTAACGTCACCATAGAAAGTATTCTAATAAAAAGAAAGGTTTTCCTTTTGGTAATATTATAATATTATTTCTTCATCACCGCTACTTTAGCTACTATGTAAAGCTACTACAAAATATTGCTGCTACCACATTACCTATGCAGACGAGTTTCCGCTCTATAGCGGGCTCGAAGCCTGTCATTATCAAGGTGTGGTAAAGCCACTTCCTAGTTGATACGACCCGTCAATCCCCTAAAATTGGTTGTTGATAGGCTAGACCAGAAATATCATTACCATACAAAGTAGCATATGGTCGCTGTAAGATGAAAGCCTAGTCTCTGTGGTATATCTTGAAATATGCTACTTATGATAGCCTTGGCATCGACTTTTCCAGCCAGCTGCAAGTGACAGCGCGATACTACATAGCAGCCCCCTAACTAAACATGTAGGCCTTTTCTCTTCGAAAGCAATGGTTTGCTCAATGGCATATTATACGTGCTATACAACGTACAACAGATATCGTGAGTCTGTATGCATATGCTGACACCAAGAACTTCGGTTGAGTACAATATCCCAGCTTGCATATTTCACCCAGACAACAAGGGCGTTTTTTCGATATTGCATTTGATTCATTGGGGAGACTACGCCGTCACGATAGTTTCTCGTTAGCATGTCTAGCTTCAAATTGCTAGAGCGGCCTTAGCTACCATGATACTAGCTATAAATGTTACTATACCATCATGGCTTCTTTCAGATAGCCATTCTAGCAAGTATCCTTCATGATTTTCATGAAGCCTACAGAGAGGGGGGGCTAGTAGTTTTTAATAAAATGTCATCACTATTTAGTAGAAAGGGGGCTACTACTAGCTAGAAACGAATGGGAAAGGCCTTTTGGATTAAGAGCACTAAATCGTGGCTACGCGTTTATAGTTTGCATGATGACGAACCCTGCAACCCCATGAAGAATGAAAAGTGGAATGACAAACCCCTCAGGCTGCCGTTGATATCTAGCTTGTTGACTAATCTAGCTAATAGTAAGACGATAAAAGCAAATTGAACTACACGGTGTATCAAGTTCATGTCAAAGGCGTATAAAAGTTATGATAGACGTTAAGCTAGTAGTGAATGAAAATCTTCGTTTGCCAAGCTACGTCTTTCTTCTACTAAAGCATGTTTTGTGCAAAATCGTGCTCCATGACTATGTATATTCACAAGTGAGTTGATACATCTCAACTATATTTCTATCATCACGTGTAGCACACCAACTCAATCATTGTTTATCAGTTCAATTTAATATCTAATATGGTGTACCGGAGTATGATTACAGCACAGTAGTTATATACCAAAGCCGGCCTATCAACATAATATATGCTATGTCACAATACCTTGATGCAAGAGTGTAGCGATATCAGCGTTTCAAGGGCGACTGCAATCTACAGGATACCTAGTATAACAGCTATATTGCTCATATCTTGACATAGCCTGTCTTTCTGGGCAATCCAGGTACATACATAAACTTGAACTACCTGCAGCTTTGTCTTTGCAGCTAGAAAAACCAAGCTGTGATGTTTCTATTCATCCTAAACCATGCACAGGTCATACCATGGCGCAATACCAAATCTACTAATTGACTACCCGCAATTGATATTGCATGATAACTTGTAACTTGGTATGTTTGATTTGGGCTAGTATCAGAATCTCAAAATCCGCGCTTTATAATGAGACCATATTACAGTTCTAAGGTTCATCATGAACAAGATATTGAGGCAATTTTGCCCTCGGATTGTTAACATTTAGCTTCTGTTGATCACATCGTGACTCCCTAGCTATGTTGTATTTATCGGTGAAATAACCGCTTTTCCGCGGCTGTCGGAAAATCCAGTCCACATCTCTAGTCCTATCACTGGGTCGATTATGATCATAATGCTAGGGTTTGCAGGCCAAATCGTGAACGAGATGCAGATTGTTTTCAGTGTACACATCCTTGGTCACACAAGGATACCACTATTATGCATAAGTTTTTGTGCAAATATGGTGTTCTCAGTAAGTTATTCTCCATTTCTCAATACTAATATCTATAGGATTTTCTAACCCTGTTTTGTTTAACCCTTGATGTATATCGTAGATTTTGTTCATGTGGCACCAAGAATAGAACTTGATGATACTATTTATATTCAGGGTGCGATTGATACAGTGTCTCTCCCTAACAAGCAGGTACACACAGACACCATCTTATCTGCAGTAGTAAGTACTTACCGTAATATACAGATTCCACAGCAGTGTTAGAGTGAAATCCCGTTCATGTGTGAGTTGGACCCTCCATCGCATGATTGAGAGAGAAAGCCTTAGCGAATCATGAGATTGACTGACGGACTTTGCCACCTTGCTGTTCAGACGGAATCTTTTCGTTCTATTTCATGTTAATTGCTGCCCTCTTAAAGCTGGGCGCGGTATAGCCAATATAGCCGGCTATGTAATGCTGTTGCCACCGCTCTAGCGAATCAAGAAACTGGAGCTAAAGAATTTGGCACGAATAGGAGCGCTGCATTGAAATCTAAACAAGACGACTTAGTCATTATAAGCTGCTAGTATCTCTGCAGATAAATATATTGACCAGTAGTGTATCGTCATAGTTCTAGAAACTGAACAAGACTGTTTCATTTTTTTCTTCTTAAGCAGTAAAGACGTTAGCCGAACGCCACAACTGAATGGTTAAGCTGCTAAATATGCAGATATACGAAGGGCCGGTGCCAAATCCCCAGTTTGTCAAGATAGCAACATGAACGGCCGGCGCGGAGGCCTGAAGTAATCTCCAAATTAGTAACGTAAGCCCAGTGAATACTGTTAGCAAGGCTTTGAACGAGAAGAATAGCAAATCCTGATGGCCAACAATAAAAGTGTATCATACACTTTTATCCTAACACTTTCAATCCCATGAGAGGTTTTTCCCTTCTTCCCAAAAGATGGACTTTTTTGCTTGTGGGAGATTCAGAAGATGGCAAGGTTACACGGACCATTCTAACCGGCCTTCATTAAAGGTAGAGTAAGTGCGCTCGGGAGGGACGTCGAAGAACTAAAAGGCTTGGCGGTTTGAAAAAGAAATGGAAGCTTAGACAGTTTTTTGGCGACATCAGAAACAATGCGGTATAAGCGGCCCGACAGGTAACTTCTCTTTCTTTTCTTTTCGCCGCTTAGTCCCCCAAGAAACACAACAAGATGCTATTAGTGTATTAAGAGAGAGCTGATTGCACTAGGCGAGACTACGGCATAGATATTTTAGCTATAGCCTACCCAGGATAAGGGATTCGCCGGTCGAGAAATACTCTGGAAAATTTAAAAGAATACAGAATAGGGTTTAAATTAGCTTAGGGGAACAAGGAGTGCTCGTCGAGTACGAAGTCTTGATAAAAATCTCTGCGTTGCAAGATACAGACCGAACTGCTTCATGCTTCTATTTATTAAGTAGCAGCTTCAACATGCAAGTGCCACCCCTCTCGTTTAGCGGCGCTTTTAGCCCACTTAAAGGACAGGCTTGACTAGACTGTATTGGTTCGCGTAATGTAAGCTTTTTTTCTTATTCCGCCGTTTTCTCATTATAATAACGAACCAAGCCTTGAACAGGCGTGGTCCTTGCTTAAAATCCATCCTTCTTGTCTTGTACCTAGGAGTACATACTACACACCAAAAACTACAGCATAGCCTCTGGCAGATCGAGTTGGTGACGACGAACGTCTACGTAACAGGCAATTTAGCCACTATGTACTAACAACAGGCTATACAATACAAAGGGATCCGCTTAAAGCAAAGGGCTCCATACTCTGCCTCAACAACAAAGCTCTTCATATTGTTTCTCATCAAGCTCTAAGCAAACATCCAGAAGCCACTTTCCTTTCATATACCTGGCTTCCTTTGGTTAAAGGAGCGTTTAATGAGCACGCGACACTTGTCATTATCTGAATATTGCTCAAGACTTGGATAATCACGCAAACAAAAGAAAAAAAAAGTCTATGTGAAGGCAAAGAAAGTGTGACACACTAGGAAGTAGATACTCACACTTGTGTAGACAACGATCTAGACCAACGAATTCTATAAAAGCAACGTCATTAGCATGACTGACTCTCTGCGATCTCTAAGAAGCAAACAACATAGCAAGACGGCCGTAGACGCAAAGTCAATAAATTATCCTTTACATTTGAATCCTCTTCTCGCTGCGCCTTTTCTTCCATAACTTTGACTTTGGTTACTGATATCTCTTCGTGCTGCTTGTTCTCGCGGCAATGTCGCCCACGGGTATATATGTCACATACTACATAGTATAGTATATGGCTAGGCCGATTCCGCGCTTTGTTTGCCATGGGCCAGGCGCTTGCCTCTCGCACTCTTTTACATATTCCTATTTCATGTCTCTCCTTCCTTTATTTAGTGTTCTTTTTCGTTTAAAGTTAATTTGTTTTGTCCTTTTTGTCTTCTTATTTCTATATTCCCTGGTCTTCTGATCGACGTCTTGCAATAGGAAAAAAAAACACAATTGTCCCTTTAACCTTTGGCCTGTGGTTCTGCCGTCAGATCGCCACCCAAACTCAAGCCTTAGCTGGTTTTTGCTGGAGGAACTTTTCCCGTAATCCTACCTATACCGTACCAAACATCTGCTCTGGTGGGAGATCGCCACCACCATCTTACGCCAGGATGAACGCCGTCCAAAAGTTTATCAACTCTTTCAAGCTCAACTCTAAGGAGTTCGACCCAACACATCGCTTTGTAACGTCGTGGCTTCTGTCGCCATGGGTGCTATTCGCCTGCCGCGCTCTTTTTGTATGCCTTCCGATTGTCTTGCCACATCATGGGTTTTGTTGCCATTATACTAGTGGCGCTTATCTGATCGCCTATGTTAGACGCACATCATGATATATCTGCCTGTGTGCAGCAAACACACTCCTGTGGCATATATGCAGTCTTACTAACATACTCCGTTTTCCTCGCGCTCTAGTCTCTCTACATATTCACTACCCGCATCGTCATCATCATTATCGAATGCACACGTCTGTCATGCAGAACTGCCGGTAATGAATTCTCCTACTTCACCGTGCTGACATACTGGAGTCTGGGCTTCTATTTTGCCTTCTCAGCCATGCACACGCTGACTTATTGCCTCTACGGCACGCCGTTCTTGACTCGATGGCTGCGCCTGTTGCAGACCCTGCACCGCTTCCACTACACCACCATCTGCATCATGCCCTTCATTGTTACCATTGTGTACTGGGGTCTCATATATCCAGGGAAATGGTACTCCACCGCCTTCGAGGGCTGGCAGAATATTAGCCAGCATGCTATGAATCTGGGCTTTGCTTCTTTTGAGATCTTCGTACCGCGCACGCCTGCCCCGCCCGCTGTCCACGTCTTCTGGGTCATCATTGTCATGTTGATGTACATGGCGCTCGCCTACCTTACCAACGCCACCAAGGGCTTCTACCCGTACACCTTTCTCGATTCCGGCCCGGATGGCGCTGGCTCGAAGACCAAGGTCGCCATCTATATCACTGGCATCTGGATCGCCTTTGTCGTCGTCTTCTTTCTGTACAAAGGCCTGATGTGGCTCAGAGTCTGGGTTACTGAAACTAAGCTGGGCAAGACTGGCAAGTTTGTGACAAAGGACGTGCATGCGGGTGATGTTGAGAATGCCGTAGTGCAAGTTGATTATAAGACTGATAGCTCTTAGCAGAGAACATGGCGCAGTGCCAATCGCTAATATTCTTCATGATACTTTACGTTTGCTTGTCGATCTTTGTCAAACCATGATCATGACATCGATTTGTTCTTTATTCAATCTTATACCCGGTGTACTAGCCTAGATCTATAACCATGTTTTTTTTTTTTTTTTAGAAAACAAAAGGAGGGGTGCCCGCATATCGCCGTTGTAACGGCCCATCTGAAACGCATTATTAATGAATACACTGTATATTTGCTGTGAAAAAAAAGCCCTTATTTTTTCTGAATTACACGATGTTGAAGAAATTTTGAAGTCAAAGTAGAATAACAGTTATTATCTAATGTACTATAGTACCCTGTAATAATACTTAGCACTTCATCGAGATTCCCTGGCGCATCTCAGTCTCTCTAATCTCGAACATAACGTTGACTCCAGAGAAGAGTGCAAGGCAGGTGATCCCCAAAAATATAAGACCGTGAGAGTCTTGAAAAATTCCTTTTATCAAGCTGCTAAGGCCGTCAAGGCCAACGGCGAACCCAACCAAGTTCGCCATGATCATCATCAAGACATTGAGGACTGCTCCAAGGGCACACAAACGTCTATAAGTCTCTGGCTTATCCGCCCACTTCTTGCGGGGAAATAGAAAATTCGCAGCCATCTCTGGCAGCATGAAGAGCACAATCAACCAACCCCATATCAGCAGACGCATCTTAAGGTCATGCCACAATGCTACAAATGTAAAAACAAGAATGTAGTTAAAGATAGAGTGCGCAACAGCCATGCCGCCTGTGAAGGATGTACCGCCCAAAGGTACATATAGATAGCGGATGAGCCAACGGTTAAAAGACCGGTGCCACGCTCTCCAGAACGACAGCGTACTATAGTTGTTACTCACACAGCGAATCATGTTCTCTGGTGGATCGATGCCATCTGCTAAAGCCCATAGTCGGAATAGGCGCCACGGTAATAGTAGCTTGAGCCAAATGATATGGAGATTCAAAAAGGATAAAAGCGCAATTTGAGGCGCAGTGTATGAATTCCAGTCAGGGTGGCGCTCGCTGATAGCGCAAACCCAGACCATATGAAGCGTGAATTCCATAGCTAGCAAGACAAGGACAAAACGAATGCCGTAGCGGATAGTCCGGCTACTTTGAATGGTAGCAGACTTATACTTACACTGGTTCAGGTAATCGTTGAAAGTTATGATTGGACCGGCAAGATAGAGTGGCGCATATACTACGTATGCGAGATAGTTGCGGAACGAGTAATCGTCACGTTTGCCAGACACTTTGATGCGTTCTCTTTCGCTGAGATTAGCAGGGTCGATCTGTTTCTTCTTGGAGAGATTAGTCAAGGCAGGTCACGATGTTTGATGTAGATGCAGTAAAGTATTTACCTCTGCCATTCCAGATCCGCTCTGGTTGGTACTCCAGTACCGATCCATATTAAAGCTAATCAAACGGAGCACTGTGATATTGAATAGCACTTCCCAACGTGCCATTATACCACCATAGCTATCAAGCCAGCCGCCGAAGGCGAGCAACATCGAGCCATCGGTGTGATGGCCGACAATCCAAGTAGCAAGCCATTTGTAATGATATCCGACTGACATTTCATTGGCAAATAAAGTACCAATATTGAACATCCAAGTCGCTATGGGTACATATTTGCGTGGCACGTTGAGGCCAATCTGGAAGTTGAGCCACAGGATTATCAAGACTTTGAAAATCGAAAAGCCGTGGAGAAGAGCAAGGAAGAATATCGCGAAACCGGCGTCGAAAGAAGTGCGCAGAGTCATGCGTTGATACGCGGCTTCGGCAGTAGTCAGGCGAATAGTTGTCGATGTTCTTAATGATTCCCATCCCTTGCGAAGAAGAGGGTGCACAAACAGGAATACTAGCATAAATGGGAGGTTCTCTCGGAAGGTGTGATATTGTGAGTCGGAGGTATCCTGTATAGATGCATTTGTTAGGCTATATGGTCATGACATGTGATAGTCAGTCTCCGTTGTTATGGGTTCTCATTTGGCTTACAATTTTGCGCCCAGGAATCCAGCCAGGCTCCAGTAGATCTTCATATTTATGGTATCGTGGGTCAGATGCTAAGAGTGAGAGTCAGCCATGGACATCCGTACCGAAGCCAATACCGGAGGCGTTTCTGCTCGTGGGTACATTTGCATACTTTGCGATACGCTAAACGGAATCCAGTAAATTGCGAATAACGACAAGACCACAATCAATTTATAAACCATGAACTCCGATGTATTCCATCTTGCCACTGGCGATATAAACTTGGCGTGCTTAGACTCGCGCTCACGTTTCAAGACAGGGTCGTCGATGTCCTTTTGGAAGCTGCGGTAAGATATCGTCGGAGGGGTCGTGAATCGCGAGTCAAGAGTATCCAGATGATACATTTTGGAGACATATGCCTTGGCAGTGGCTACGAAAGCCATCGTAGGCTAGTTACGTAGAGCTCGCAAGCTCTTCACGGTTCGGAAAAGGCAAGTATCGATATGTAGTTGTCGCTCATGTAGAAGCCGCCATCACTTTCAACGATTTGATTGGCCTTAGCTTCCGCGATCCTACAGGCTGTTGATAGTGCCTTAGAGATGAAAGGCTCTAGGACGGTTGGCAATTATATATAGGACGATAATTTAGGATGAAGCCAAGAAGAAAGAAGAAATTATGTATCGTGATATTCTAAACGTTGTATATCAAAGGACAAGAGACAAATCAGGGAAGGCGCAAATCACAAGCTAAGAGAAAGGAGAATACCTCAATACTTGAGTGGGCGCAGACAATTGGGTTGCAGCTTCTAAATCAAGGTCAACTTTAACTATTTTATGGAACACAGTAATGATTCGATATGTTACGATAATTTTGTTTGGGATACTGTACGCAACTATAAACTTCTTGCCCAAGCAATCATAAGGAACTGACAATTAAATTGAGAAAATTAATGCTCCCTATCTGAGAATTTACTTAATGGATAGGGTTACGCATCAAGGGTTATAAAAGCTTGGTAAACTATTTCTGCCTCAGGCTTGAGTAGATCCACAGTTTACTGCCCCTAACAACCAATGAAAATGTCAACAATGGGGCACAGGTACCCATTTTTCCACAGCAGACTGTGTATAAAAAGCCTGGCCGCCCGCCCTTTCTAACTTTTCTTTCTTTTTCCTTTTCTTCTTTAGGCGACAATACTTCAGAGAATCATTTCTATAGTAGTCGACCTTCCTCTTGGTTCCCCAAAGGAGCTACAGAGTCCACCCTGGTTGATGATTGATATCCTCACATCCTTAGAGTGAAAACTCTTGGTACTTCTGCACTATCTGCAAAGATGGCGGCTCAGTGGCGGCTTCGGCTAGGCGCTGGCTGTATAAGAAGTGGTGATGATCTCGTCCCTGCTATATGGTCTGCTTTCGAGCGCATTGGTAGGGTGGGATGTGATGGACGTCTGACAGGTCTTATATTTTCATTGCTGCACTGGCTGGTCCGGGGTTGCAAAGAAAATTTTTATTAAAGGATCTGCAATTTATTTTTCGTATGTAAGGCCGGGTATGTACGTATATTTCAATCAAAGCGCCTAAGTTAGTTTCAGCCGGACCTGCTGAACTGCTGGCACAAATAAGTCCTAGTTTCCGGAACTAGTAAAATGGTAAGTACCCATACAAGAAAGTGATCCCCCTCAACCGTGACTAATGCCTAGATCACAACCCCCCGCTGTGCCTGTCCACTGTAACAACTCTGTGATTGAAAAAAAATGCAAGTAAGCTTCCAGAAGAAATCCGTCATGTAAATAAATAATAGAACACGGTGATACAGCTAGCAGACTCTTCAATTGACCTCGACCCAAAAAAATCAAGTTAAGTAATAAGACTCCCACTACCAACGATAGAATAGTGATACATGACTTGAAAGACTCCCTCTCACTAGAAATATAAAACTTGAAATGAAAGTATACCCCCCCGTTCCCAAACGATAAACCAAGATTTGACATACAACTGTGACAGCATGATAAATAACAATATATAATTGAATAATGCAAGTATTGAAAGTGAATCCTCAAATGAACAGCACCTATAATCCCATAATTGACGAACAAACAGCAACACCGTGAAATCTGATGGAACTAGCCTCCCAGTTCAATATAAATGCAAGTGATAACCATGAAGATAACTCCAAATAACAAACGACTAAGAACAGAACATGACTAACAAAACTCAGGCTCCTTTTTGATAAATGGATATAGGTGTATCTCTTTTTGTAGAGGAGATAAATATAAATATGTATTATCATCATCATGGAATATGCAGTCTATGGACTTATGATAAGTTCTTGTAGGGCAAGTGTTTGATTTGAGCTTTATGGAGGTTTGGCGGCTCATTAGTCGTCATCTTCGTCCCAATCATCATCGTCGTCGTCATCGTCGTCGTCATCGTCGTTTAAGAACACGACTTGCTAAGTCTGTGATATCTCCCACCAAGCTCGTAAAACAGCCAAGCCTCCATTTTGTGTTTCTACAGTGCGTCCTAGCCCGCGATCGTTAGGATCTCCTTGGACAAAATGCACATTTGGCTTGGTAGGATTGCTATCACTGCTGTCTCCTGCTGTAGCGTCACCGTTCATAACGTGCTGATTAGAAGAGACTGGCCATGGTTTACCTTGGGAAGCTGGAAGGCGGCCCTGTTCGTCCCCAACGCCGGGGATATTCATCTTGGGCAGGCTGCCGTTGCCCCAATCGCCCACTCTCTTAATAGCGTGGTTGCGGTAATCTACCATTGCGGCGGTCAAGGGAACACCGCCATGGCTTGGAACGTGGTCCGTTAAATTAAACAAGCCAGCACTCCACCAGGTACCGAAAATGCCCTTCTTGTTACGTGTGAGGAGGGCGGCTTCGGCGTTGTGCTTCAGCCATGGGACATATGAACGACAAGCACGGGCGTGTGTCTCGGCAATGCCATCAAACTGCTTAGTACTGTAGCCTGGGGACTGCCTCGAAGGCTCGACGTCGAGCTCGTCGGCTGATAGGGGCGAGCAAAAGTAGGTTAGGTGGTGGAAGAAGATTCCCTTGAACGTATGTCCGTTTTGTGAGCAACTGGCGCTGGAGTCACACACTTCTTCCAGGATGCCGCCGCGACCTAGGCCTCTCCATGGCGGGAGAAGGCCAGGCGGGAGGTTATCGATCTCGTCACTGGGGGAGCCGGTTTTGATGCTCCAGCCGGTGGCGCGAATAGCATTTTGAATAAGAGCATGACCCTCATTTAGATATGAAGAGCTCCCCGTGGCAGCCCATAAGCCACGCTGGCCGGTGAGAAGAACGCCCTGATTGTATGTGAAGACCATCTCATTACGCTGGTCACACTTGGTACTACCATTGTTCCCCGAGATATGAAAGCCGTCTGTGAATAGCCCTTGGTCATTGGTCATGTTAGAGTTCAACAGCCATTTATAACCCTCCACTGCCGCCTTAAGGAACTTAGGATCTTTGGTCGGAATGGAGCCCGACGGCGTTGTCATCCATGGCGAGGTGATATCGTCACCAGGGAAGTTCAAATACATTTGGATAGAAGCCGCAATCCAAAGTTCGTTGGTTATGGCATTTTTGTACACCCACTCATGCGGGTTCCAGTTCATTCCGCCGTTACAGAGATCAGTGCCCCAGCCTTTGCTAGCCAGTTCCCAGAATATCCGGGCTCGATGAGCGAATGACCGCACCCAGTAGTTTCCATACCACGGCTGGCTTTCGAGGGCATCGTTGATCTCAGGAACAGCCTGTGCGCCAACCTTTGATCTCGTGAAATGGGTCTTGCCATGCTTGTCAACGAATTTGAGGGCTTCGAGCCAGCCAAGAACAACCCACAGCATGTCATCGTAGGCCTAGTGAGTATTGTTAGCAGATATGTCCAATGTTGTGCATCAAATGGAGATACGTTTACCTGTCCACGGATCGACAGATAGTTCTGGCCGAAATATGAGGCTATTGTTTGTGAAAAGTAAAGGTTGATGATGTTTGCCTTTGTGGCATTTTCTGCTAGATCCATATCAGAAAAGGCATCCGATAGCGATGATGTCATTCCAGACACCACAGTCTGGATAACAGCCGCAGTCCAGTCGATAGACTTCGGCCAAGTCCCCAATTCAGAATGGAAGAATTCTTCTTGTAGGACAGAGAGAGCGTAGAATGCATCGTCGAGCACGCTTGGATCGGCCTGCGTCGTCTTTTCTACGGGGCTTATCGGGGCGTCGTCAAGAAAGGTTGCCGGCGTCGACGGCCAACACCTACCCTCAGGGACATTAGGGGAGTCGAATATCGAACAGACATATTTTCGGCGGATAGTTCTGACTCGGCGGTGGTGATCGGACTTAAGGTTCAGTGCGACAACTGAGATCAGAAAGAGATAGATCAGCAGTGATCTCATTTTTGGTATATCGTGATAGTGATGTGTAAGAAACGAATGGATTGGGGGACTCGCGTCTATAAGAGAGCCAATGCTAGGCCGAATGCCCGCAAGGAGACGTCAGAAAGTATGCAGTGCTATATGCAGCGGTATCTAGAAGGTAGGAAGGGTCGTATAGATATTGGAGATGGTGTGGGTGCAGTCAGCTGCTAGGTTGCATGATCCAACCCAGGCCTTTCTAGTGGGTTCAAGAGTCGCTATGGGCGATATGTATGAAGGTGCGTTTTTGTATCAATGTCGATATATACGGATGGCAAGCGATATGTGCGTTGTTGTTGGTTGTTGTTGATCGTGAAGCTGTAATAACACTTCTCGGGTATCATGAAGGCAGATCCGAGCTGCGACACAGCCCCTCTCAGCTCCAAAGCTCAGACGCAGTGGGCAACGTAATAATTCTAATGAGTGAAGCCAGGCGAAAACAAAGGGCCTTGGCGGGTTGGAGGAGTCTAACAGCAGAGAAAATAAGTGGCAGAAAGATGCAAGATACAGCAACGAAGCGATAAAAGAACAAAAAAAAGGCTTAGCGGCACGAAAACAACGGAAATATATAAGATGTGCATCGAGTATAAATCGCAAGATACACGATGTTTGTGGAAAAAGAAACGAAAGGCTGAGTTTAGCATAGCGGCAAATTTGCCGCCTGACTGCATTTTGTGTAGAAACAACTAAAGCAATCACGCCGAAGTCCAAGACATGCCGAATGCGCCCAAGACCAGAAACAGGGGCAACTCATACGTTCCCCAAGACAAGTGAGTCCACAGGACAGGCTGCTTTGCTATTCACTTAGTGTCATGGGAAGGTGTCGGGGAGCTGTTTCGGTCGATAGATATATGCTCAATGATCGTCAACGGTGGCACTGATTGGCAGTGTGACCCGTGGGCTTTGCATTATGCCTGTGATGTCGTTAGTCGGGAACCTACAGATCCTGCGTTTCATACAATGGCAACCGGTGTCTAGTGGCCTCAGGAGCGCCTGGGTCACAACTTGATTCCTGCCGGTGTTCTGAGCGTAAGCTGCGTATTTACTCGATCACTTACACAGACTGCCAGATTATAGGCACGGCCGAAACGACCGAGTTGACACCTTCGGCTTATGATCCATCTCAAGCCGTGTTCAAGTGCCTGTGTTTATGATACTATGTAGATTAATCAATATTGGTGCCGAGACACTTTATTTATAGATATTATTGGTCTTACTGGCGCCCATCTGACAGCAATGGACCATACTTAGTAGACATTCATCCATGTCTTGTCCTGCTACATGCATACAGTGGAAGATGGCAATATTGCGGGGTATATCAAGTAGACTGCCCTGCATACGAATGTCATCTTATCCATTGTTTTGAAACCTGGGTGGCCTATATTTGCCATACGTTAGGATGTCTGTCTGCTTTGCTAACAATTATAATTCGCGCAACTGCGTGCATTATTGTCAGTAATGGATATCTTAGCTGATAAAGCCTTGCGTCGTAACGTCGTGATAGCAAGAGACGCATGATGCAGGAACATGCTCTTATCGACAGACCCTAAGACTGAGCATGTCTTGATATTGGCTGGGTGAGGACCTTTATACAGTTGGTAAAGTTCGTGATCCTAATGAGCGTAAACATGTCAACATATTTTTAATTATCCAGGTACGAACCTAGGGTTGTTATAAGGGTTGCAAAGCGCAAGTACTGGGACCCACTTGCAGGTTATTGTTTATGGGCTCAACTCGCGCTAAGCCAGAAAGAGCCGAAAATCAACAAAGAGCCAGGGCGCCTCAGATAGTGCCTGCCGTTTCCCATCAAGCAAATAAATCGTTTTCTCCGTTTCTGCATCACAATTTTATGCTGCTGTTAAATTATTGGTCTTGCTTCTGCCAGCTCAAGTCATCCATCGTGAGCATCAGATTTGACTTCTAGGTCGTTCGCTCATTATCCGTTGTCTTCTTTCCTTCTATGCATATTATAACGAGAAGCTCTTTGTTGTTTATTAGAGAGTATCATTTCCATCACGCGACGCTCGCAACCTTGCCAGACTCGCCTGGCCACCATATCCATCCAATCTACCCTGACGCGTCTGTTTAGCTATAGCCACTCTAGATATCTATCACCATGGACATAGATTCGCCGGAGGGTCGCTATCGCTCGCGCATCTTGCGGGAAATGAATGCGAACCGCGAAAACCCTTTCAACTCACCACCATCTTCCACTGGATCCCACGGCACACTAGACCCTACTATCACTTCAGTATACACCGACCCCGAAGGCGAGTCGACTCGCAAGCTCAACGACGACATCGCCCGCATCACCGGGAACGGCCGGAAGCCTTCTATAGACTGGGAAGCTATCCACAAGAAATGGCCCGGTTTCTACCCTAAGCCTAAGCCTTTGCCTACTGACGCGCGCAAGTCTGCCGCTAAAGGAAAAGAGTCTGCTGCTGCTACGGCTCCCTCGTCGCCTACATACAAGATTGAGTCCGAAACTAAGGAGAACCGCCCACCTAAGGCTGCGAAGAAGCGTTTCAGCATGGACGATTTTACTCTTGACTCTTTCACTGGTTCTAGCAGAACCCGTGCCGAGATGCAACCGCGTGTCGAGAGTGAATCCGACGCGTCCTCTCTTCTTAATTTTTCGCCTGATCGCCTGAACCTACCGCCACCCACGCGTTTACCATACCAACCACAAAATCGCAGCCCGCTGGCTAGAGAACACACCAGAAGCCCATCCACGCCAGATGGATCGCCAACTCCAGTTAGGCGCACATCTCTGCCGGCCATTCTCAGTAAACCTCAAACCCACACTGTTGAGCCAAGCCCACCTAAGGTTCAAAGAAAGCTCAATTTCGCCCAGCATGTACTGTCTAAAGAGGTCAAGGCTGCTACCAAGCAACAGAAGAAATCCCAGAAGCAGCCAGCTGCCACCGATTCTCCAGCGACTCGGCGAAATCGTGCGCAGTCAACCCAAAACGATACCGAAACAATGGGCTCCACTGGCCGTTCGTTCTTCTTGCCTGATATCTCTAATCTTGGTGATTTTGTATCTGGAACTCTCCGCTTCAACGGAACTGTGAAGAATGGTGTACCAATCCTTGTCAAGCATGGCAAAGTAGTTGATATATGCGATAACAAGAATGTTTCCAAAGGACACGCTGAAGTCGATGGCTTCAAGATACCTGAGGATGAGGAGCATATCTTTGTTTCTATGGATATGATTCGAGATGAGATAGTCGCTCTTCAGGAGCATGATGACATGGTCCAATCGTATGCAGATGACTTGCAACAGGAAGTTGAAGAACTCCAGGCCCAGATCGATATCCTCAAGGGTCGTAGCTACGGAAATACGTTGAATCTGGAGAAGAACTCAGGAGAAAAGGTTGCTATCAATGAAAGCTTGATGGAGGAGAAAAAGCGTAAGTTTCCATTGTTTAAATCTTGAATTTTTTTCTTATAATTGACAAATCTGTAGAACTTGAGGAGGAAGTCATTGTTCTGCGCTTCCGTCTACAGGAGATGACGCAAAAGTACGAGACCGCCGAATCCGAAAAGCATAGCGCAACAACTGAGCGCGAACGTGCCATGAAGAAGCTCCAGGCTGCTTGTGAGAACATCAATGATCTTATGGGTAGACTTGATATGAGTGAGCATGAACTTCACGTCACTCAGAAACAACTTGACGCTACTACCGAAATGCACGAGTCTGACGAGGCTCTCATCGCTGAGATTAACGCCCTGAAGCAGTCTAGCACCAAACTGCGCTCGGACAATGAATCAATGAAGTACGAATCTCAGTCTATTCGCGAAGATAGCAACAACCTTCGCAAAGAGAATGAGTCTCTGAAGCGTCAAATAGAGTCTCTACGCCACGACAACAGCAGCCTTCGCAGAGAAAATGAATCTTTAATGATGGAGAACCAGTCTCTGCGCTCAAACTCGCGCACGGTCACGAGCGAAAACGAGGAGCTTCGCAAGTCCATTGATTTGGCTAAGGGCGAGGTTTCTGGTGCCCGCGTTGAACTTGAAAGACTTCAAGAGATTGTCACTAAGCTCAAAACTGAAAAAACGACTTATCGCCAAGACAACGACAGTCTTGTTCGCAACAACGACAAGTACTTCACCGACAATAAGACACTTCGTCTTCAAGCGTCCAAGTTTGAGCGTAACCTGCAAGATATCAACTCAGACAATGACAAGTTGAAGCAAGAGGTTGAGTTTCTCAAGAGCCAGATGGAACATCTACGCAATGCTCCTGTTCAGAACAACACCGCTACACGGGGAATTGAAGAGGAGAATATGACATCTGCATTCTTCATCCCTGACATCACTGTTCATACTGATGACGACACTGCACCTATTGAGAGCACTCGCACGTTCAACAAAAGATTGCTTGCTCATAGACGAGAGCAGCTGCTGCAACAGACTCAAACTATCGATCTGACGTCTGGCGTCAAGGAGAACACTCGTAACGTCGACTTTACTGAGACATCCTTCAAGGACATGGAGACGGGTGAGATTGAGGACGATGGCTTTGATACTCGGCCTCAGCAGTCAAAGCCAGCCAAGAGTGGTAACTCTGTGAAGTTTGATGTCCCTGATATGACAGCCTCTACTGAAGAAAACACACGAAACTTTACATCTGCTTCGGCTGCCAACCGTAGTAGCAAGCGTCGTAGTTCAATCAAGACACCCCAGCATATTCAACATGATGACACTGAGACTGGTAGCATTGGTTTCGAGTCGAATGAAAACAACACGAACAACTTCTCTGTTCGTTTGGATGCTAGAGCGCAGACTAATATAGAGAAGGAAGCCGCCAACACGACAAAGTCTAAGAAGATCCTTAAGAAGAAGTCCAATGGCAACATCACACAAGATCTTACCAACATGAGTCTCGGCCAATCTCGCATGCAGAACATGACCCAAAACTTGACAGAGCAGTTTAGCCGACGCTTGGACGGTGGTAATACAGTTGATTTCACGCTTCACAGTGCTACTGATGGCATGACCAGTGGAGTTACTGCTGATGGACTCACCCGTGAGGTCACTAGGGAGCTCACAAGGAATGCCCCCAATGCCACTGTCGCTTCTGTAATGAACAAGGAAGCTTGCCCTGCTCTTTCTGTCGATGCCCGCAAGGTTCTTGATGAACTTTGTGAGCACAGCTGCCGTAACTGCAACGTATGCTCTCGCATCTCAACACACAAGAACATAATCTCTATGACTGAGATGAGTGAGGGTAAGAAACGAATTTCGGTTCCACGTCCTGTTCCGGCTAGCGAACGGGTGTCGATTGTTGCTGCGTACCACTTTGAGGATCCAACCATGCGTCCTTCTCAGCCCCCAGGAAACGCTCTAGCCATTGTGATCAAGGCGCTGGAAGACGAGTCTGAGCACCTCAACATGGATCTGACTGCTCTACAGGCCAAGTACAATGCCCTCGACAAGTCTTTGGGCAAGAGAGAGCGCAAGGAGATTGCATCGCAGCTTAGAGCGATTCTCAAGAAGCTCGAAGCCAAGAATGACCAGATCTACTCTCTGTATGATGTTCTTGAAGGTCAAAAACAAGCTGGACAGGCTATGACAGAGGAGCAGTTGGAGACGACCATCATGAGCATCACCGGAATGAACGTTGCCGGCGTTGATCTTAGCCAGCAGCTGACATGGGAGGCAATCCGCGACCCATAGAGGAACTTCAAAGTGGGATCAAAGATACTTCAGTTTGTTACATTTTTTTTTAGATTACGATGAGGGGGGCTGCAGGAAAAAAAAGCCCGGTGGACTTCATCATGACTTTGTTTTAGTATTTGGGCAACGGCTATGCACGGAAAGTTGGGATTTAGGGCACGCTTTGGAGTCTTCTTTTCAGAGTTGATTTGCATCATTGGCGTTTTTTTTTGTATAATTTTCATTTTTACTGTAGGAGCTCGGGATTTTGATTATCTCGGAGTTCATGAATTGTTCCTTTTGCGGATAAGAATGAGTTATTCTGTTCGGTGTGTGTTAGCGAATTGATTACAAGCACCCCAGCGCTTGATTGTGTAGAGTGGTACTGAATCGTCATTAGTATTAGTTAACATTGGAATTACACTATATAAACAAAAGTACTCAATAGTGCAGATTTGTGAAAGATGAAAGAAAGAATTGAGGTTTTTATCTTTAAGACTGGACAAGCTAGACTGTAGCCTGCATGACGGAGATATCAAAGGTGAGTTAATGGGTCGGATCTATGTAATCAACAAAAACAGGATATACAGAGCATAACAAAAGAAAATAATCCGACAGATAGGGCAAGAATACACGGTATAAGACAAGAAAGGTACTACTAGGACTGGCATAGAATTTGGTTACTCTTCATCCTCCTCCTCGTCTTCATCATCATCGTCATTGGTGGCTTCTTCAATTGCCCGCTTCTCGTCCTCCTTGCGCTTCAGCTCGTCGTCTCTGCGCGCTTGCTCCATTAGCTTTGTCTTTTCCGATTTTAGCGTGCGCTGAACAGCTAAGTATGCGCCGAGTGGCGTGTTCTCCCAGTCAAACTCGCGCAAGAAGGCATCGACCTGGGCACGGTCCCTGGGGGCAAACTCGACCTTGGCGCGCTTCTCCTCAATGAAGCGCGTGTTAGCCTCAATCTTCTTGATCAGCAGCACTAAGCCGTTGGCTACCTTGGCATTGCGGTTGCCGCCGGTCTTCTTACTCGTCTGCTTCAGCCACCGCTTGACCTGAATGACGACGGGAAGGGCGAGTTCGGGGAAGGCGATGTTGGTGGCCCACAGGCCGAAGAACTCGCCGAGGAGCTCGGTGACTTGTTCGCCTAGACCGTCCTGGTACACGCGGGTTTTTTGGTAGGCCTTGGAAGCCTTGTAGTTGACAGAGAAGTCAAGCGGTTTTTGCGTGCTGTTCTTGGGCGCCTTGCGCATCTCAGCAGAGTTGAGCACCTCAATGAGGGCGGGGGCGACGGGAATATACGAATCGGTGGCGCGGGAGATACGCAGGAGCGAGCGCACCAGGTGGAAACGGAGCGGGAAGTAGGTGGCGGTGGGAATCAAGCGTAGCGCGCCGAGGGTCACCTGCACCAGCGGGTAGACGAGCAACTTGAGCTGGTTCTCCTTATCCCCGGCCTCGGCTAGACGAGCGCTTGAGCAGTGCTCGGCTAGCACGCACGACCAAAAGTCGAGCGAGTGGGTGTATTGCCAGTTGTAGATGATGCGGAAGGCGTCGTTTTGGTTGTGCACGATGCTGTTGCGCAGATGGATGGCGGCCTGGCGCACGAAGCCGAAGGCTGTGGTGTAGCCGATGACGGGATCAATGCCCCAGAGACTGGCGGCACTGTTCTTCATTAGATTAATACCCTGGATAGTTGTGGCGTTGGTGACGCGACAGCCCTGAATAAGGCCTTGGTACGTCTCCTTGAGCACAGCTTCGCGGATGCCGCGGTCACCGATGACAACGGTTTTTCTGAGCACCATGAAGGCGGTGATGCGCGTAGTTTGCGCGCTAGCAGGCTGGGCCCAGAAACGCACAATGGTCTTGATCAGAGCCTTGAGGAGCTTCTTGAATGACAGCAGGTAGGGAATGAGGGGCTCAAGAGCGCCAATGGTCAACTTGAGGGTCTTATCATCCGACAACGTGGACAGTAAATGCATGATGGAGGCAGTGTAAGTCTTGAGGAGGGTAGACAGAGTCTTGAACTTGCTGCCCTCAGTTTGGACGTAGGCACGGCCGGCCGAAGACTCTTTGACAGGCAGGTGGTGCTGGATAACAAGAGGAAGATGCTTGAGCGCTACCAGAACGATGTCGTTGAAGGCCTGGGGATCCGAGATCCGGAAGCGCTGGCGCGGGTCTTCGTCGACAGAATCGTTGTTCAGGTGAGCAGCACTGCGGAAGGCCAAGACAACCTGGCGGGCAGCTTTGAGCGAGAACGTCTCCTCCATAGACTTCTTCCAGCGTACAATGACTTCGCGTGTTAGCTCGCTGCCAATCTCGGGCTCGACGACTTTTTCGGGCTGCGCCTTTTTCTCCTTCTTCTCCTTGGCATCCTTCTTCCGCTTCTTTTTGGGCTGTTCGATAGCCTCCGCATCGTCGTCTTCGGCACCGCTTAAAGCATCGACTTCAGCTAGATCGGCAGCATCGTCAAAGTCGAGGGCTTCGGGGTCGTTGTCCCGAAGGTACTTGTAGAATTCGGGGTCCTTGCTGGCTAGATCGTCCATGGTCTTCTGGTTCATGCCCTCGTCATCACTGATATCGTCATTTTCACTGCCACTAAAGGCCCGGTTATCATCGTCATCGTCAGAGCTATCGTCTTCGGCATCTTCATCGTCACTGTAGCCAGTAGTGTCGACCTCGATACCGCTGTTCTCGTCACCGGCTTCGCCATCGCGCTTTCTCTTGCCTAGCTGAGCGGCGGTTTTCTGCGCTTCGGCGCTGTCAAGAATCTCAAAGCCGCCCTTGAAGAACTCGTCTACGCTCATTGCGCTGACGTTGGCATCGCGCATCTTGGCGCCCCGCGGCAATTTAGGCGCAAGGGTGTTGTTTTCTTCGGTACCCTTGAGGAAGTCGTCATCGCGGTGCTTTCGTTGTTGTGACTTGGCCTTGATTTGCTGGCGTTGCTTGATCTTTGTAGAAGCCTTGCGTTTTTCAAGAACGCCCTTGAGGTGCTTCTTCTCGAACTTTTTCGTCGCTTTCGCTGGCTTGCCCATTGTGAAAGAGAGGGAGTAGGACAGAGCTTAGAGAGGGTATATGAAGTATGAAGCTGTGAAGGTAAAGGATAGACAAGAGAGCTTCTGTAATTATTGATATGAATGACAGAAAAAAACTGGAAGAAAAGACGTTCATTCGGCAGTCGTCTCTATCGATGCTTGTGGAGGTTTACTTTATACGGCATTCGAAGATGCTCGATAACCATTTTTTTCTTGAAATTTTTAGGACGGACAAATTTCTGGCGGGCCTCTCTTATCTTATCGCAAAGCCACTAGCCTGCTTTAGGAAGAAGCCAAAGGCGGTGAGCTTGCTTTTTGCCCGCCCCACGTCACTCCGAAATGAAGCCATCACTAAGCAGTGCATTTGAAATGCGACGCATTCTTGAAAAAGCTCTGTAAACTGCAAACTTGATCAAATATTACAGTTTTTCGCTGGCGGGATGTGACCCAGGATCATAATTAGCCCAAAATGTCAACTCAACCCTACGCGCCGATGCCGTACAGCTACGTGCCCAACACTTCTCGATCAGCGACTATCAATCTAGATGAGGTTTGTATGGCTAGCTTTAGTGGCTCTACTTGTACTAGCTAACTAGCCGTAGGAAGTGAAACTCGCAACAACCCGAACGGAGAATGACATGCAGGAGTCGCTAGCAGAGATATTCAGCATCTTGATCACTTTGGACGCCCTGGAGAAGGCTTTTCTCAAAGATGTTGTACCTGAAATGGAGTATGCCGAGATCTGTGAGCGCCTTTTGAAGCAGTATAAATCTATCCTGGCAGATGACATGGTAGCGGCGCATTTCGAAAGTCTTGAATCGTTCAAATCTGAGTGGGATGTAAGTCGACTTACGCCCCTGGTATATTAGTCGTCTATTAACGTAGTATATTCCCGATAGCTTGAAGTACCGCGAGCAACTGAACGAATCCGTGTCGGAATGCCGGCTACGACCATGTCAGCCTCATCGGCGCCCGTACAAGCTGCAGTTTCTAGTAATGCTAATGGCATACTGATTGCCGAGGCAACACAAGAGTTCATCACATTTCTTGACGCGGTCAAACTTGGCCTTCTTTCCAAAGACCAGTTGCATCCTCTACTATCCGATGTGATCCAATCTGTGAATAAAGTCACCGATAAAGACTTTGAAAACCGTGGCAAGATCGTGCAATGGCTAATATCATTGAACCAAATGAAGGCAACAGATGAATTAAGCGAGGACCAGGCCCGGGAGCTGGAAATGGACATCCAACAAGCATACAATGGCTTCAAGCGTGTACTATCGTGACATGCCCTCCCCCCCCCAAAAAAAAAAAACTTAAACTTTGTAATTAGTATCTTAACATACTATAATAATCGTACATAACCGTCTGATCCTTTTCCGCATGACTACACTAAGAATGTCCAAAAACTAGGATACACGAATTCATCCTCGAAGATTCGTCTGACTTGCTCGAGAACGAACCGCTCGACCTTGCCCACGTTTTTTAAACTCTGCTTGCCACTTTCCCGCTGGCCGATCTCGCTTTCGACCCGGATTTCTTGCAAAAGACCGCCAAACTTCTTACCACGATGAGCATTGCTAGGAGCAGGATTGCCAGCAGCAGCAGCCGCCATGGCCTCATCGAGCTCGGCAGCATCTGGGCCGACAGCGGCGAGGGCATCTTCTGGACTCAAGAAACAAAAGTGGACTCGCTTGCGGATATGGGCCAATACGCCAACACCATCAAACGTCAACCCAGTGACGTTCAGCTTGACAGGTATTCCTACGAAGCTGGGCATGGGATAGTCGAGTAGGATCTCTGCTGTGAGAAGCAGCTTGATGTTGCCAGCATAGCGGATGCGAAAGACAACTTGTGCATCATCTGGCCGTGGCTCCCGATAGCGCGGCATCGAATCACTGCCTTCATCACTAACCCCATCGCCAATCTGTTCGCCGCTGTCTGCTTCATCTTGCTCGCCAGTTTGGCTGGTAGCTGACGCAGCAGCCGTATCTATATCATCTAAAATCACCGCATCGTCCCCGCCAAGGCCGGCGCGTCGATCCCGCAACTCCGCCAGCAACGCGTCTTCGGCTGCCGATGTAACAGAGCCGATGGAGGGATTTCTACTATGTCCACCGACCCCGGTCGACGACTTTGCAGTTTTTGTCCCGCTGGGCATGCCGTCCCGCGCGACAAGCTTGGAGCTTTGTGGCGTTGCGCTGCCGTTCCACGGAACTGGTAGATGGGCGCCGGCGACGGCGGCCAGCGGAGTTTGTGCGCCCGACCAGCCGGCGCCGAGATGCGTTTGCTGGAAATAGTGTAGGTTCGATGTGCCACCTGGAACGCCAGGAGTGGTTGCGCGCCAAAACTGGCCGTCGTTCATGGAGAGACCATCTCGAAAGCGTTCCTCAGCATCACGACCGCCAATAATCCGTCGGCGGCGCTCAAGCTCAAGATCTGCGACAAGGTCTTCGTCCTCTTCGGAGTCGGCATTGTCTACGTCTGGATCTTCTTCGTAAAAATCAGGCAGGGGATCTGTAATGTCCTTGAGCTCTAGTTCTGGGGCGATGTCACCGAATGAAAATGAATGAACCTTGACTGACTTGAGAAACCGTGGTAAAGGTACTGTTTGGAACTTCTCGTGGATGAAGTCTCTGATGCTGGAGGCAAGAGCGTCCCCTTCTGCACCGCTAGTTATGGCTTCCCAGTTCAGGTCTATAGACATGATGATATTGGTTCCTTGAAGTATTGAAGCTTCTTTGATACATACACATATATAGGATTAGCGCAGTTAATGGGACGTAGTGGTCGAATTGATATAACTAACTATAAAGCGGCATAAAAGTGGACTAGCATCTTCATAGTTCTAGATACCTAATAAGATTGATGATAAAAAAAAGTGGACCTGCTAATGCCAAGCTTGTAAACTGTCATGTTAAGACGAAGGGGAATTTATTACGGGTTAGTAAGAGGCATTTGGTTCATATATTAGTTACGTAGTTACTAATATCTTATGTAATTAAATTCATGAAAAAAGAGACGTCACAATTGAAACAATTATATGCTCAGACTATAAATCGAATTTGAATAGCACTCACTCTTTATCAATACTAAGCTGGGAATTATAACTTAAAATCAATCTAATTATGCGATAATCGTATATGTCCGGAGCATGCCTTTCTCATAAATCATATTTACTAGTTATAATCATCGCTATTACTCAATCCGCCACTATCATCACCTTACTAATGTATGACTCTACCAGCACATTATTCTGAACTTTCTCTTTGCCCTTCTTCGTATCTTTCTTTAAGACAGACTGTTTAGAGCGAGAACGATGAGTGCTACTAGACCGCCTGTTGTCAGGGTGTCGGGGTGAAGAGCTTTGTTTTTGCCATGGAGAGGAGTGAGTTGATTCTGAACGTTGATTAATGTAGGATGAGGACGCTGTCTGCAAGTTATGTAATTGTGACTGGCTTAATCGGCGAATAGACTTTTGGTGAAGTTGTTGCCCAGGATAGCCAACATCCAAATTGTTGAACTGTATGTTGGCATATCCAGTAAATGGTGGTGGCGCTCGGGGATTGTTATCTTGCTCATCTCTTCTCTCTTTTGCCATAGCAGCACGTCCCTCTGGGGTGTCATGATGTATGTTCTTCTAGAAATTGATCAAACTGCTGCATAGTTTCTCTTTCTAAAAAGATCAGCAACAACCGAAAGAAGATCTTCGACGCCTTTGAGTCTCTGCCACTCACCATAGAACTCGCGATATCTTACCGGAAAACTTATCTCGATGACGAAGAGCTTCGTCGCCGCTGTGTCAATCTTTTTGCAACGATGCTAAATGGAACATCTGGCATGATGCAGCTTCTATTGCCTGGACGGTATAGTGAGTTTCTACCTTTGTTGCCAATAATCCCTCATCTAACATGCATACTATCAATGAGGCAAATAAAAAGATCGCATGAAGGCGTGGTGCGGCAAGTTCTCTACTGAATCTATCGACAACATGATATCCGCCGTAAAGTTTGCCGAAAAACCCGTTAAATCATTGTTGGATGCATCATGGCCAATGCAACTACAAAGAGTTGCTGCACACTCAATGGCCTCATTTAACCTACAAGAAGCCAATGGGATGAAATTGGATGATATGTGTAATGCTATTACTATGATGGAAGCTACGCTAAACAAGTTGATGCAACGCATGAATAGGAAAAATATGGGAAAGCTTACATCCGGCAATGAAGGCACGGAACTTTGTCGTGTCCTATACGTGTGTGTGTGTGTGTGTGTGTGTGTGTGTATATATTTAACGTCTACCTACATTGCTACGCAATCAAACGACGCCAGACGATCTTGAGGTGCTCATACAACAATCGGTTGATCAAGCGGAATGCCGTGAGACCGCACGCTTTTTAGATATAGCTGATCATAAACATGATGTGACTCATGATATGCTCGCAAGGCACCGCGATGCTGCACCCTTGATGATCTTCCTTGATAACAGTCAGTATAAACTCACCATGCTTGCCCTTTCACTGTCGATCATTATGTATGGATTTCAGGTACTGACTCTTTCCTACAGTCTTCAGTGCGCGTGTCCCACATGACGCTGGATGTCTGTCTTGAAATCAAATATTGTCTCGAGAGTTCTCCAGTATTATAACTCAGTCAGCTTTCTCATTATAAACGATCATAGCAATGGTGAGCCCACAGTAGCAAACAAAATACATAACAAATCAAATCGTCACTAGAAGGGGGCAATCAACAGAGGAGGGCGAAGAGGGTGACGGCGAATAGATAACATAGTAGACACAAGTCGTTATCAATATGCAATAGTAAAAAGAAAGGTAGTACTAATGGTATCATGAAATGCTATCACTACAACTAAATTGATTGGTAGATCCAAAAATAAGAAAGGAACAGACTGAACAAAAAGGACCTTCCATTGCGACCTGCTTTAATATATGTACTTGGGTTAAACAAAGCCATCGAAACATTTATTCATCTAGCATGTTACGTTGCAAGGGCTTCGGACCATTATTTTGAGTTGCTAGTAGACGCCAGCAATCCGGTGCCTGCAAGATATACCGCGACATGGCCTCACGGAAGCGATTCTTATACTCCCTGGGACTTGTTACTGTTGGCCGACTCCGCCCCCCACCGACTAATCCACGGTCCTTGATCCACGTCTCTAGCTTCTTGTCGAGAGTGTACGTGCGGATGCAATCTACGATTCCGACGACGAGCTCGTTGCGTGGCTCGTCGATGGCTACCATCAAAGAATAGTCCATCACATTTTGCTTGCTGAGGAACAGCGTGTCGTTGTATACGGATGAGCGGAGCAGGCGTTTGGAATGCTCCCGCGCGAATAGGGGCGACTCGTAGATGTAATCGACCATATTCTCATCCAATAAGACTTCGTCCTGGGCGCCGGTAGGGTCGACCTTGCGGTTTCGCATAGAGCCCTTGAGATCGAACTTCTTGGTAGGAGCACGATCATAAAACAGATTTTCCATAACGAGGAGATCGAGCCTGGTGTCGTTACCAGTGACGGGGTTCTTGATATATACCTGGAAGAAGCCGACCATCTTGGCAATGACCGAAGGAAGCTCGTGGAAGAGAGTTTCCGCCATGACATTGAAGTATGACGGAGCAAAGCTGAGAAATGCCTGAGTTTCAATTGGTGAAAGACCCTGATATGACTGTTAGTTTCCTACATGGTGTTGACTGAGAAATTGAGTTATTTACCTTAAGGATCAAGCGGTCATCCATAGTTTTCAAAAATACAGATTTACTCTTGCCACCACGAGAGTCCCATGAAATACAGCGTGCTAGAGATTCGACGAAGCGTTCAGCCAAACCACACTTGCGTCGCATGGCATCGAAATGACCGGCATAGAAGATCTTACAGAACATCTTCGAGGAGCCAATCTGAAACTGGAATTTGAGATGCGAGCCCGTCTGACTTATCAGCTCCCGCTCGAGCTCTTTTTGGTACGATTCGGCGTCAGGGCCGGATGGCACGCTTGGGTCACTCTCGTAGTCTGCTGGCGTCACCCTGTCATCGTGCAGATGTTTGTGGACGTTGTATCTGCTTTCAGCTAGCTTTTTACGATAATCCATAGAATTGAGGGCAAACGCAATCAGAGAGCTGGGCTCATCTTCGCGAATGACAATATTGGTGTCAATGAAGATATGCTCTGTGGCGCTGATCGGGAAATCAAGCGGCGCCCAGCCACTAGACGAACGCTCTGCCCAGAATTTGGCAAGCATCTTGAGAAGACTACTCTTTTGATGTTTCGGCAGCTCATTGTTAGGGTCCTCGGGTACATCCTGCGAAAGATCTTCAAGGGATGCTTCAAGATCACTACCGGCTTCAAAGTCGCTACCAGTCTTCTCGGCACATTCTGCCTCTTTTAAAACAAGGGCAAGTCTGTCAATGGTGATGCTGTTATCATGTACTTGCTCATGATCACCGTCAGATTCGTTGGCATGATCTTCCTCACGGTCTACATCTGTTTTGGCCTCGGCATTAAGGCTATGGCTAGGTTGGGGATTGTCTTTTCCATGCTTATCTTCTGCCTTGGACTGGCCAGGGATAACAATGGCTTTGCCTGAGGCGGCAGAGGCCCGGCGTTGTCCACTAGGGCCTACAGAATGATCTTTATCCTTCAGTGACTTTGGGAACATTGGTGGTCGTTTGAGCTTCCGACGAAGGCGAGGTTCAGGCTCGGGCTCAGGCTCAACTTCAGGTTCAAACTCTTCAACAGCAGCATTGACATCATCATAAACAACAATATTGGTGGCTGACGTGCGTGGCAGCATACTGCGCGGTTGTCGAAGTTTCTCTGACTCTTCGCGTTTTTTGCGATCACGAAGACGTTCGATCTCAAACTCTCGGCTTAGCTGTTCAAAATGTTTTGCAAGCGCCGAAATCTTAGGTGTTCGCTTAGGAGTCAGACGGGGAATCGCAGAGCCACCCTTGTTTCTTTTGAGATTAAGGCCCAGGCGGTCAACTAGGCGTTTGGGTTGGACTGGCTCGCTCAGTTCGGCATCAGAGGCAGGAGGAGCAGGTATAGGGGCGGCAACGACAGGCGCCTTGTTATCCTTAGATGAGGAAGCACGAGAACTAGGATGAGGCTTCGTGAGTGTGCGTGATCGTGACGCCGGTACTGTTACGGCAGAAGTTGTTGCCCGCCGTGGCGTGAGACGAGGACGGCCAAGTTCCATTTCCATACCCTCTCCAGCTGTGTGACTGTGTTGGAGATACTGCTCCTTGCGTATTAGTTCAATTCGTTCGGAGAGACTGAGGTCACTTCCAGGTACATCGACCAATGCACGTGTTGGGGATCTAGCAACAGCAGGACTGGCAGCACGCGACGTCCGTGATCGCGCTAGCTCACGCTCGCGAGGACTGCTGGCCCTGCTTCCAAGGCGAGGCTCTGGGCTGTCTGGTCCCGGGGAGCGACCGATGGCACTAGGCTCTGGCGAAGAAGACGATTTTGGGCTGCCGATGACAGGCTTCGGCGATTTTGGTGGCGATTGGGGCGGCGAGATGGTATCCCTTGACTCGTGCATTATTGTATACACCGGTAAAGTATTGTCTTCTTCACCGGTAGCTTGAATAGCCTCCTCGTCTAAGACATGCTTTTCATTTTCAAGTCGATCTGGAGCGGCCTTGTCATCAGTCTTTGCGTCCAGCATAATAGGCTGAGGGGTATGTTCATCGCCAGCACTACATGCATCGGACAACGGAAGCGAGTCTTTGGAAGTATCGTCTTCAATGAACATCTTGCGAAGCTGCAACATAGTTAGTTGTCTTATGTCCTTGTCTGGCAGGAAGTCCGCTTCAAACTGCTGAAAAGCCATGTTCCAATCTTCAGACAAGTGCATCATTTTGCGCGACACGACGTTGAACGGAACAAGCTCGTAGTACTTGCTGTTGATGTAAACATCTTGCAGAACCCGTATAAGCTCCTTTTGGTCCTCCTGTGCCTTCTTGTGTAGCCTATCAATCTCTTCTTTACATGAATCTGCCTTTTCAGGAAGCACAGAGTCGATGCGGATGCTCTTGAGACGATTGACGACCGAAGCTATGAACTTTAGCCAGACATCTCGGTAACGATTATAAAGATCATTCTTAACCTTGATATCGTAATCTACCTTCCACGTGAACCGCTTTCTAGGCACGACGATTTCTAACAGATCGATTGGGTCGAGATGGAGGCGGATCCGGATATCAGCGACAGTAAAGTAGCGAATATGGTCTTGATGATAATCATGTGGGCACCCCATAGATTTCTCCAGTTGGAGACCTTGGCCCCAGAAAAGAAATTCAAGGTATTTACCAAACGAATATCGGTACGTATGGTCACTCATCTCTTGGGATGGAGTGTCCATTTTGCAGATTTTACAGTAACTCCACATCATTATCCCGACCTGAGGGGACGGGTTAACCTCGGTGAACACCGTAACCATCCGCTGATCATGGACATAGGTACGGTGATGATCAATCATCAACTGCGAGCAGTTGCTTGTTGGGCATACAGTTGCATGTTCGTCATACAGCCGTTCCAGGAATTGCCCGAGAGTGCAGTCAGTCTCCATATCAGCCTCCGGATCGCGGTCGATATAAAAGTGCATCGTAGCAAGATATGGCTCGACACACGGGATTTTGGTTGATGTGCAGATGACCGACTGCAACGTCATCAACGTTTGGTGCTCACTGGGATCACACAAGTCGATATTACCTTGCAGCACGTTTTCCCATAAACGCCGTTGGGTCTGATAAGCGTGGAAAATATTTTCATATTCAACTTCATGAGCGGCATGAATGATGCGCTTGACCTGAGGTGGGACGTCCTGTCCGATAGCATGCAGCATTTCAGGTTGTACGAGGACGAACCGTTTGTCGGCAATATCCGATTCTGGCTGCTGGCTAAATTCGAGACTATACTGCTCCGTGAGACGGCGCAGCTCATTCAAGCGGCGTTCAAGGGAACGAGCCTTTTGAAGCAGATATGGCTGGGTGAAATGAACAAATGGTGTCGAAGAAAGGATCTTGGTTTCAAACCGGTCAACTATGTCGCTATAGTAAGAGGGGATGGAATTATCATCGTTGATCAACGCCTCGGTAGGTGTCTGAGACCGAGGAGATGGGCAGCTGGAGTCCAACGGCTCAGATGGTACTACGTCGGAAGAGAAAGAATCGATAAATGATACATCGGTCGTTATTTTTGGAATAACCTGACCACCGACAGTCATGACTGGTTCTGGCTGCGGGATATCAGTCACACTTTCATTGCCTTCAGAAGTAGGATCAGTGTTGCTGGTAGTGATCATAGGATTCGAAGCCAAATCGTCAAGAGGAGTATTGTTAGTGGCTTTGGTAATTGAAGTGGGTGATTTCACAGCACTAGCAGTCATGTCCCGACGAGAAGGCGTCGTTGTCAGCAAATCCAAGGTCTCTGGGACATGGACATATGAATCTTGAAGCATTGACGCCTCGAGTTTGAGATTATACAAAACGTATATCATGAATTCGACTACCTGCTTGAGCTTTGTCAAGACATTGGTATTACTTCCGCGGAGAGATATCGTGCTCCCGAGAAGTGGTACGCAGTCGTAAAGGTAAATATACGACTTCTTGCGTCCTGGGAATGAGTTGTTGACAAAAGTGCGAACCTCAAATTTACCACATTGACCTAGGCGGACGTCGGGAAGCGCCAGCATATCAACGGATTCAACAACAGTACATTCTGCGCAACGAGCTACAGCCTCCATTACAGACTTCTTGACGTTATAGGCTACGGAAATTCTGGCATCTGACAGCGCCTGCAGAGCAATGCCTGAGACACCTTTAGATGAAAGGATTAGATGAGGGCCAGTCTGGATGATCTTGCTGACGACAATGCGAAGGTATTCCTTTTCCTGAGCAATGACCGGCTCGATCTTAATCAATTGATGTTCTGGGCTACGCTGATATTCCAGCGCGAAGGATAGTAGTAGGATCTTGGGACGGATTATCTTGCGTGACATACTTTTCAAGGCTACATTCTTTGAGAAAACGATGCCTGCTGTGTACGCGGAATCGGATGGCTTGCCACCTGGTATCTTCTTGATCTTAATGTAATGTCGAACATCCATGTAATCGTCTTGTTCGGTGTCTGGGGTGACTTCATCAGTGCATCGGTGCACAATAGGCCCAAGAACCTTTTCCCAAGTCAAGAAATTTTCAATGCCAGCGTCTTGCAATGACTGACGGAACAGATTCTTAAAATGGGTTTCGGCAATTGGGCTTAACTGAATACGCGGGATATCATATTCTGGGCCAAAATCAGAGCCCGGACCATCCAAGGGGCTATCTACAAATACAGGCTCGTTCATTATGTTCGGGAACTTGAAGATAGCAGACTTAGGTCGTGGGGACCGCATGAGATGCCCTCCAGAGCTAACAATGCTAAGGTTTCTCCGACGTGAAGGCCGGGAACTACTTCCATGTAGACTAGGAGACATCATATCCTCGATGGTCTTGCCAGCCCCCGTGAAACTTATAGCACCCATACTCTTCTCGCCAGGACGCATGCGATGACGCCGGCTAGCAGTCAGGAAGTTACCTAGGTTTGACCGATCATTTTCAAACCGTGGTGAACTAGTGCCGTTGTTAAACGAGTACGCGGCGATAGGTTGGTCATCGCCGCTGGAGGGAGCATCGGACATGTATTCTTGTAACTCCGGATCGATGATGTTATCGTCGTGTAAGGCGGGCAACTTGGCCTTGTGTTTGTCTAACGGTCGTCTGCGAAATGGGACTTTGCTGTCCTTCTGAGCTATGATATGGTGGTGCGCATGGGAGTGTGACAGTGGATGGAGGTTATGCTTAGAATGATGCCGTTTATGCCCTGAAGTATGAGATCTAGAAACTGCGAGTGCCTTCAGTGACTTAGATGATCCGAGACGGCTAAGCTGAGAGGTTTCAATCTCCAGAACGGTCGCTCCATCAGGACCACGCTTTGTGCCTGGAATGGCCATCATGGTTGTTGAAGACGATGGCCGATAGTCTTCTTCATCGGCGGTACGCCCAGATATGGAAAGATCAGCTTCTGAATTTCGTACTGCCATGCTGGGCGAGTTATCGCCCAAGTAGCCAACGAACCTTGCTAAATAAGTTTCAGCTTCTGAATCACTGGAGTCGTCTAGACGGCTTTGGATGAAGTCACAGCACGTTAAGCATAATCTTAGTGATCCACTAACACCAAAGTCATCTCCTGACACAGTTTTCATGCACTTGGAATCAAATATAAGACCGCAAATTCGACAATGATGTTTCCTGCGAAAGGCGGTAAACACACTTGAGCATCGATAACACTCTTTACATGTCTCGTCTGCCATCCAAAACTCCTTACTCAAGACTCGGCATCCCATAGCCGCGAACTTCGGATATGCAATATCAGAAATAGTATCAGAGTTAGTATTTCCAAGAACAGATCTATTGCTCACTGCTATAGATCTAGGCCGGCCGTCGTACATCGAATGATACATAGTACCATGTACCGATGAATGGAGTACAGGGCTAGCTTCAGATAAATTGAGCTCTCGGGAAGACGACTGGGAAGCCGCGTAGACGGGAGAGCGTGGACGGCGAATTCTGTCAATAACAGCGGGAACTTGAGGGTGCTTTGAAGGCGATATTGCAGATGCTGTATCGGGTTGCATTGGAACAGGCCATGGCTCAGGCATAAGCGCAGGTGCTGATGACTTTGTTGGGCTAGGCAAATCAGTATCAATTTTTGCCGTTGATATATCGCCCTGTGTATTCTGTGCAACATTTGACCATTCTGATACTGAAGTTTGCCGCATAGAGTCCCCAGAGAGATCGATGTTCAACGGGTTCGATGTAGAAGCATCTAATGAGGGTGGCTGTACAGACCCAGATATACTAAGCCGACTTCCGGTGCTAGAGCGAGACCTAGGAATCAACGAAAGGGCCTGTGACATGGCTGATGGTCCCGTGAGGAGGTATGGTTGATCGCCGTTAGGCGGAATAACCATGGCCGGCGGAGGAAGACCTGGTGACTGTGCCATGGCAGCAGCAGCCGCAACCATTTCGGAGTCATCGACATCTTGTGACTGCTTTGAACTAGATCCACCACTGACGACATCCTTCAAGCGATTATATAGCCGCCCAGTCAGGCCTATCGATAGACCTTCGGCTGCCTTGGAGTCTGGAGTTGGCGTTGATTGCCTAGGTGAGCCAATCTCGGTGAAGGTAGTCAAAGATACACTCTGGCTCGCAGTAGTATGGATTTTGTCAAGCGTCTGGGAAATCTGGTCACGATCGACCTGTTGTTGAGACGGGGCTGTCGATGGAACATTGGAAGGCACTTTGTGTAAGGATGTTGCCGCCGATGCTGAAGGTGGAGAGGAGGCCGTAGTCGACCCGGGATTGGCGTTAGGGTTCGACATAGTGAATTATAGCTGAACAGCTCTAATAGCAAGGGATAACAGAATGAATCAGTTACCCGGCGCGGGCCGATTTTTGATCGCGGAGCAGTCGCAAATCGCAGGTCGAGAACGAGTAAAACTGTGGGCGTCGTCGCGGCACATTCATTCTGGAACGTGGGCTAGTGAGCAGCCATGCGTGGCTGCCGATTTCAATGTTTGGAGAGGACTGTTGCGAGATGCGTTGGGGTCACCAAGAATAGCTGGTCGAGACTGAGGAGAGGGAAGCGTATAGCGTTGATGCTGCAGGTTTATATCGTTGAATACAGTTAGGCATGAATGACCACAAACACAAGCTTTCGCAAAGCTATGTGCGTCAGATTCTGGCAGCAATATATTGGTTAACATACCAGATACTAGCATAGATGGGCTCGTGAGTGAACAAAAGTGACGCCGCTATGTGTTTGCCGTACCCAAATACGACCAGCAAAAATAAGCGTTGTGGGTTGCGATAAAACAACTATAGTTGCTGCAGCTGGTGTTAGTATTCGCTACTCAGGTTGCAATGATGTGAAGTTTTAGATAGCGGCAAATACTGCAGCCAAGGTTATATTGTGCTGGGTACTGAGCGCATACAGCTGTTGATGTTATGGAGTAAGTATCGCTACTACGCCTTTTCCATCGTCCAAGAACCTTGCCCCTCCTATAGTGGCCGCATAATGTCCTAGAATTGGCGGTAGCTTTGACAAGCAAGAGGATACAGCTCAGCACAGAATGACCTCATCGGATGATTACAGCTCTAACGCCACTATAGTTAGCGCCACATCAAGTGCCACCGGTCCAATGGTTGATATATCCCTGTTAATCAACTATGTACTAAATAGTAGTCTATTTGACTGACGCGACGCGCCAAACTTATCACTGTCAGATTTCACAATCATATCATTTCGTCTTTCTCAACTCTGATCTCATGGCCTTTGCAATACTCAAAAACATGTATTAACTGTTTCCAAAATGGGGTCGAGGCATATCAATGACGAACATATGTTCCTTATACCCGAAGACCAACAAGATCTTCTCGACAGTCTTGCCTGGTATGATAGTTCAACACGCCTCAAAACTGGCGACACTTTCGACGGCATCCACCTTCCCTGCGATGTACTTAATAATATAGTTGCGCACCAAGTCGAACGGTTCAGATCAAAGAAAGAAAAGGAGCGCCGCAAAAAGCAGGAGCGATGTGAAGCGCAAGGACAATCCAGCGATAAAGACGACAAGCAATGCGCTGAAGAAGAACAACGTGGGCGATGCATTCGCAGAGAAACGCCACAAACAAAATATCAGGCGCCGTGCAGAGAAGAACTGCTATCACAGTTACCAGTACTCGAGTTTCAGACTCAGATCGATCACGACAAGAACGATACCCAAAACGTAGAAACATCAGAGTCATCATGCATCTCATGGTCAAGCTCGAACTATGATCAAGAATCTCCAGTCAAATCATGCACCCCGAAGTCAAAACAACCTGAGACGACGACTGATGATGATTTAAGTACATATCTGCCGGATATTCTGCACTCGACACCATTTACAGGCGCCAAACAAAAGAAGTCTAGCACACAAAACGGATATATTGAATTCCCTATAGCCAGTAGCAATCCTCAATTATCTGCATCAGTCCCACAGCCAGTATCACCTATTACTACTAGTCCTCAACGAACAACTCAGCACCATCCTGCACAGCGCCCCACTAAGGCCGGAATGCCTACACCATCTCTCTCACAGCCTGTCACGACGGCCTCTGCTGCAGGGGCCTCCAGAGTGCCAACACATCTATCAAGTCAGGCTTTACTTGGTAGCCAGTATGCTGGAACCCCACCACTAGCCCAACAGTCCAGCTCACAGTCCAGTGCGAAACAAACCAGTGTAGAAATAGAGCCTAAAAGGGCCAAGAGATCCGGCCGTATGAATATGCCCGGTTTCACTCAGTCCCAGGCTACGCAGGATATCATGGAACCAGCGCCAAAGTCGACTCACTCACAAACTACATACCAGGCACATACACCAAGTTCATCATCAGAGAACACCTTGTCACAATCTCAAGCCTATGTTGCCCACACGCCTATCACATTTGCAAAGAAGTCGACTCATATCGCTCGCCAACATATCCATCATACTATCTCGCCAGCATCTAAACCTAGCCCAAAATTGTCAGCAAATAAAAGCCCCGAGGTGGAGAGTTTTCCAGTATCTCCTCTTCCGGAAGCTCGTTTCGTGCCAGCACCGCCTGTTTTCCAACATCATCATACCGGTGATAGAAATCATAATCTAGCACTTTCCTCGGTGCTAGAATCTAGTAGCACGTTTCATAAATTGCCAGTACCTTCCAAACCTGCCACGGCCTCAAAATATAGAGATATCGTTCTGCCAGTAAATCCACGGAAGAGAAAATCACCTTGCGACACTCTAGTTCATAGTGTAGAAGCCCTCGAGGCTGTTTCTCTTTCACCTGCAAGGTCTACGCCCACAACACCAAGTAAACTTCCATCTTTACGTTCTTCTGTTTCAGTCGCCGCTCCAACATTACGCGCGTCCAATTTCACTCCGCTTCCAGCCTCCGAGTCAACGGTGATGATTTTGCCCAAGGTTAATGACACTCCGGCATTCCGGGTCCGGCCTGGTGCCTCCGCGTACGACTGGTTTTGTGAAATTTACCCTGACTTTGCTGCCACGCCTTCGTCTTTCTGCAACGGCATCCGGTATCTTGTCTACCTTAGAAGAGGCAAACGCCTTCCAGAGTGTCTCTACGATGATATGCTGCGCGCCTTCACCATGGAATTTACCGATTATGCGTGTCGCACCAAAAACCCCATGCCAGCTATCTCCTGGTACATGGACCGGCTCGACACGCCGATCTACCAGGCCAGGGCCATCACTCATGAGAACCTAGATTCCATATGTGCAACAACGCTAGGATATCTGCCTGATTTTGAGTCCAGTCGCCGTACGATTCAAGAGCATGTCGACGAGTCAGCTGTGATTTCTCCGCCAGCCAAGAGGCAAAGATTCACTATTGCATCTCCTGCAACCGATTTCAACCAACCACCTCATATCCAGAATATTCCTATGAAAACTGATACAACCCCACCACGCAATGACATCAAGGCTCCCCTACCAAAACCCATCTTGGTAAACAGAGAGCTAACGTCTATACTGCCACCACCACCGCCGGAGTCCGTCTCACAATACAAAATCAGACGACCCCTCCCTCGTAAGGCACAGTCTTCGGAGCCTTCACCTCTGAAAAATAACGTCAACATAATTCCGGAATCTGTTTACAGCTCCCGCCCACAGTCGCCAGTTTCCCCGGAGCAAACCACGTCACCGCACCCCATGGTGACGAGGTCTCGCTGCTCTTCACCAAACCACGTATCTTTCCGTGACAATGTCCACAACAACAGCATGGACAAGAGCCGCAGTTCCAGTGTGCTAGGCGACATCAGCAATAAGGTTTTCCTGTTCAATAGTAGCGTCAGCACCACCAACTCGTCAGGTATCGTGAAGAAGAAGAAGAAGAAGGGACCCATTATGTCGAGCGCTACAGTGAAGCGTTCCAAGAAAAAGCGCAAACTTGCGTCCATGAATTGTTCCATGATAGACCCAAACTCCTTTATGGCTTGAGCACCTTGTTTTCTTAAATGGGACGTCGCCGTCTTTATCTTCCTTCTTTTGTTATAACACTAGCAAGCTCCGCGCCAATGCGAGCTATTGCTATATCTAAGGCATTTTTTCTCTCTCTTTTCTCTTACGCCATGTGTCAAAACACACGCCTTGCTTTAGGAGGAAATACAAGTGTGATTTTTTTTTTCTTTTTTTACCGCCATCATTCTATTTGTCAATGTCACGATAGGGAACTTTATCCCGACTTCAATCTTTTTTTTCACATATGCGCAATAACCTTACACGATTTCACAATGTATCAAGAAATGCACGCCTTTGCTTGTTCTTCCTTTCAAGATACATTGCTTCTTTGAACTCAATGTTGTACTCAGCTCGTATCCAGAATATCCTTCGTTCTTACATTATGTTACACCCCCTCCGTGCCGGTTTTCTTTTGTAGTTTAACGGCCTACATGCCAAGGGTGTAGTCCTTTCTGGCTTCTTTTTCATGTCATATTCCAACTTCTCTATATCGTTAGTTTTATATCGGTGTTATCATGATATCTCATATCTTATCATTTCTCTATGATGCCACTCCCTTTTATCTCCATTCTCCATATCTAGTAGTAAATTTTAATAAATCGCTCAAAACTGCGGTATATGATGATATCAAAAAGGCGGTCAAAGAAATCCCCCGGCTATGCAAAACCAATTGATATATTGCCTCCTACACATGTACACCATTATCGTGTACTCCAGTCATTTGCCCAATCAAATATGTTGCGAAGAAAAACTATTGTACTATGATCCGATGGAAGAAGTCGAAAAGATAGGCCGTGGTATTTTACCTAGGGCCATCTGTTCTCGGAAGTTATGCAAAGCAACGTCACGACACATATAACATCTTTTGGGCAATTTTGGGGGCGGTTATATTGCACGAAGACTCCAATTTAATAGACGCTTTGAACTTGGGATGCTGCGAACAGATTGATAGGTAAATGCTACCCCACGGTAGTTCTCCGTGTAGGATGTTTTGGGGTTTCGTGGTATCAATATAGAAAACGATATTAAACTCGCTAAGCAGTCACTATACATGGAATGGTACGCCTTATGTCGTGCCTTCATCTAACATATATATATTTGATCAAAAATCGAAATCTTTAGATTGTGACATGATATAGAATAGTAGTATATAAGGAAGAAACAGTGGTAGTATTAGATTTCTAAGGAAAAGCAAGACAAGAAAAAAAGCATGATTCATCGTGATGGTGACAGAAGATATTTCGTTGTTAATTCTGTCGTTCTCGAGGCTCATGTGCTAACTCCTTGGGGAGATCATAATGTTATAAACAACGAAGCAAAATAGAAAGAAGGAAACAAAAACAGAAAATCAAGACACCGGCATCGATGCAAAGAGCAGTTTTGCTTTGAAGAAACATTCTAATATCCCAGGCCTAGTAGCACTTAGTAACCAAATCTTGAATGTCAGTAAACGACATGAAATTCTTACAGCATCATTATGTTATTGTATTGCTCGTCTTGGGCAAATTTTATAGGCAGCAGCCAGCCATAAGCTATATTGAAGATAAATGAGCAGAGACATACTACATGCTGTGCAATACAAGCACGCTGCAGCATGCAGGATAGACCCAGGGAGCTACATATTGTAGTAGTGCTCTGAATCGGTGTGGTAGCAGATCCTACAAAGAAAAAAAAAACAGAGGGTTTTAGGTGCAGAGTTATAGAGGGGGCAGCACAAGTGAAGATGGCGAAGAAAGCAAGTTGCGTGATATTAGTGAAGTGATTCTTATTGAGCGCCTGAGCCGTGTCTTTCTAGAATTTGGGAGGTGTGATAACAGCAGTATTATCAAACCTAAAGCGGATAGGTATCCGAAAGGCCCGATGCTAATCGGTGAGTTTTTTTGTTATATCTGTTTTGGTGATTGGTCATGTCGTCGTGATAATGGAAAGAATATAAGAAAGTATATATGCCAACATATTGGCATGGCCTAGGCCGAGGAACGTTATGAAGCGGTCGGTATGGTAAGTTTATGAGCAGCGTCCAACAGAACTTAGCCAGGATCTTGATCTTGAGAAATATCCTAGACCGCCATTCCTAGATACACTTTACGTTCGTGGTCTGGTTACATCATGGCACCCTTGAAAGCTATTTCAAGGGTACTAAAGACAGGCAGAATCACAATGACGACAGCTGCTAAAGTAGCATACCTACTATGGAGATGATAATAGTAGGGCTAGGGAGAAGACATCTCGCAAAACGCAGGGAATGTGGGGGTTTTAAAGATGATGTAGGAAACAGGAGAGAGATGAAATGTGATGCAACGAGCGAAAGCAGAACGTGCGCAGTCCAGCCAGCAAAAAGACGATAGGTGTAATGTGGTGGAATGTTGTAAGTTCTAGGTCTGTGAGCCTAATCTGATTTGGCGAGGCCAAGCCCAGAAGATAACAGTCATGATGAGGACACGCCATCCCTGTGAATGGGATTTGTCTTTTCGGGGATGTTGCTTCTCCTCTTTCTCTTCTCTAAGCAAGCTGACATCGGATAGTGTCAGGCCTGACCGCTGATGGGACAAGGGCTGGCAAAACCATTTGTTACTACTATCAAAGAGAAACAAGAGGCAGGCACATTTAGCGTTAGCAAAGCTACTCAGCGTCCGACTTAGAGCTACCGCAGGGCACTGCACTTCCGGTACGCTTCTCCTCAGCCTTAGCCTTACGTCTAGCTTCTTCCTCAGGCGTCATAGCCAACAGAGATAGGGCATGAATGCCGCCCTCTCTAGCCATCTCATCGCTAAGTAGAGCATAGATCATGCGGTGGCGAGCAGCGGGCATCTTAGACTTGAAAGCCTCAGACGTGATATGAACTCTATGCTATGTGTTAGTAGCTCGTTCTAGACCGATAGTGTCGATATGTGAAGATACAAGGCTTGATGTGGTACTGATCGCCTGTCTGCTCGGCACAAGTAGGAAAGGGTTGCAGGCTTGAGATATTGAGAGGGTATAGAGCACTGTGAGTAGATTCAGTCTGAAAATGCATGTTGTTTTCACCAGTTTACATGAACGAGTAAAAAATACTGCTGGCAACTTCATGCAAATGTAGAGGGTGTGAGGACAAAGGATCAGGTACATAATCAGCTATAGCGGCGCGCTAAAGGCTAGGTAGGTATGAGGAGGCTTAAGGATGGAAATGACCAGAAGTGCAGCACTGAGTCATGTACGAACAACAAACGGCATATCGATATGGTGAGCAGCTTACCTAAAGTGAGTCTCCCGCGAAGTGCTGCCAATCATGGGCTTATGGTGGGTGTGGAGATGGGAGTCGTTGTGAATCTCCAGGAACGAGGGCTTGAAGGCTGCGGTGACCTGGACATAAATATTAGCGGATGGAGCAGAAACACAGAATCAAGAAAGACAAAATTACCTTCTCGCGGATAATATCTTCCATGGGGGTGTTAGAGTCTGGCATTGTTGACAATTTTCTAGTAGCGGGGAAACCCAGGGCGTATCTGCGGTACATGGTGAAAGAGGAAGAAGGGAGAGAAGTAGAAAAACAAGAGCTGCGAGGCGACGAGTAAGAAGCTAGACGGTGGATTCTGTTAATAGTAGAAGAAGTGGGTTCTGCAACAGCGACAGTTTCGACAGCAGTAGTAGTGATATTGGGGGCAGAAGAATGAGTAGAGAAGACTCGAAATAGATTACGTGAAGAAGAGCTATAGGGAGATTTTAATGGCAGAAGAATAGAAGAAGATGAAGAGGACAAGGACAGCACACCTAGATGGCAGCCAGGCCCGGTGATCTTTATGTCTGAAAACTGGCGGCGAGCGGCCGGGAGGCGCAAAGAAGCAGATGCAGAAGCAAAAACAGAAACAACAGCACTGGCATCAGAAACGGACGACAACAAAGACAAGCCCTGCCCATGTCGTCCTTGGATCTGCTGTTGTCCGTGGCCGTGGCCCTGGAAAAAAGAGCCAAGGCTTTTAGTGGCGGTCGAGACAGAACGGTGGTGGTAGCTGTGCTTGTTGTACTTGTTGTGCTTCCTCGACAGCCCAACGAACAGTGTTCTTTGCGCTGAAGAAGCATTGACGCGGCCCTGTCTGTACATACCCCGGCAAGTTGCCGCTACAAATGCACCTGCTGTAGCCATCACCGCTAGTTTGAGAATGTTCCTGGCAAGGTTTGGCGAACCCTCGACGAGAACTTGTTGCTTGTCTGTTCGTTCTGGACTAAAGGTAGAGGGGGTGAAGGGGCAGGAAGAGTACGAAACGGTGTGAAAATGTGCTGTTCTCTCCCAAAACGGAACATCAAGTAATAAAGAGGGAATAATCAGTTGCAGATGAGGAAAAGGGAAAAGAGCATGAAGGAGCAACAAGACCCAACGGCCAGGGTATATCGATCAAAGCCCGGCCAAACGAAAGATTCGGTGAGAGCTGCAAAGTTGTCGTTTTGTGCGTTTGGTTGGCCCTTGTTAGATTACTTATTCGGTTGCCTGTTGCCCTCCTCGCTGCTTCTAGGGCAAGCATCGCTCCTCTACACTCGCAGTAATAGAAGCTATGACCGCCCATAAAAGTCGATAGCAGAACAAACATACACTAGCTAAAGCAAAGGCTTCGCTAATTAAAGAACTGCACTCCGAGGGGTATCGCTACCAAGTCACACGGCTTTATTCTTGTATTTAATCGTCTTACAAAAGCTAAACAGTCAGAGTTAAAGCTAATCTGACGGCGTACAGGTCAAGCCAACATCCAATATATGCCACATCGCACAGCACAACCAAGCTGTCGCCTTCCGAAGCCCCAAGACAAAAGTCGACTAGTCATACTCAAACAGTAGTTAGTGTCAATCGATCAACGGCCAGCGGCCAGCAGATAGGCTAGAGACAGGTAAAAACACCTAAGAGACAAACGGGTAGCCCGATGCAGATGCAGACGTGGCAGGTCAGCGCAGGGCTACGGAGCAATAGACAGTACGTACACAACTACACCGTAGCATCTTCATAGTTCTAGAAACTAGATAAGATTAATTGATTAAGATATAAATAAAAAATAATGATAAATAAAAAAAAAACTACACCGTACACTTTACTGACAGACACAGACCGTAAGTCTGGTATCTGCTAGACGGTAGAGGCAGAGGTTGATGCCATTTTTTGCAAGGGGCCAGGATTCCAGATGCTCGGGACAGTTGATTTAGCTTCAGGGAAGCCATGGAGGGTACAAAGTCAGTAGAAAGGAAAAGGCGGAGTGGATCCTTGGTGTGGAAGCGGTCCTGCCTTGTCGTCTTCCTCGTTTCGATATATCCATGCAGGTCGTTGACTTAGGCTTCTGTCCTTCTGGCTGCTGATGGGCCTTCTTTACATATGACTTTGATTCTAGGACAAGGTGTGCACCGCCATTTCAAAGTGCTTGCTTTGGACTTGGATAGTGTTAAATGTCGGTATGAAGCATTGTTACTACTAGTATCAGCTTACGGAAATTGCTTACGTCTTGATGAACTACATAGTATGGTTGGATGAATTCCATTCACTATACAAAAGAAATCGCAACAGGATTCCACTATTTGAAGAACCCACACGCAAGTATTTACAGTGTTGAGCTTGGTCCAGTGCTTGTCTGCATGACTGCATACATAGGGTTTACATACTTAGGGTGTATGGAATATGTAGCCCGTCAGATTTGTCCAGCCCTAATGGAATTGATGGGGGTTAGATCTTTAATTCATTGCATTTTCCCAATAGACACTAGTCGACCTGTGCGACGATTACTACAAGTTGATGTAATCATATAGCTGATGTCGGTTGCGGCTAGCTTACCCGTTACAAAGCGTCTGTGCCATCCCCCGAACTCGCCCGTATGAGCTAAACGGGAGCATCTTCAGCAATGCCAAATATTGCCTTTCATGTGGCATAAGAGAACAATAGTCACGGAAATCCTTTTTTTTTTTTCAAATCTCGAAGCGAGATCAATAGAGCCTAAGCAAAGAAAAAAGCTCTAGCAGATGCATATGCTTTTGGCCGCGTGAACTAGAATGAGGCAACAAATAGAGCACGACAAGCTATTGCATAAAAGCGGAAAAGATATAGCGTAGACTAAAGATTCGTCTTCAACTTGCACTAATTAGTAATTTTAGCTTGAATCTCGATTCATTTGTTCTTGATGGATAATATCTTTACGCCGAACAGAAGCAACCTTGAACAAGCCCAAATCGACCCCTCCATCGGTCTTCTTCTTTTGATAGTGGCAGGTGTCGCAGATCCCATCGGATAACGCCAGCTTCTGCATGACACATTACTACGTACATACAAGCACCGCTACCGAGTACATTTGCGCATTGCTGCGTCGCCATATTCGAAAGGACCGACAGCCAGTCAACTGACTGAGCTCTTTTTACACGGTTGTCCGCTAAAGCGCACCTGAAATCATCTTGCCTTGTCCCCCCCTGAAAAGCCTGGCTCTAGTCAGTTTTTTTTTTTTTCTATCTTCGCGCTTTCCTCTGCCCCCATGTTTGCACGACATTCTATCTGGACCGCAGCTGTATGCCGGCCTGCATCTTCCCTGCACCTCTCAACACTAACCTCGGCTTCTGGCTTGCCTTCAACTTCCCGTTTCCTACCTTCCAATTCCAGTCTATGCTGCTCCGTGCCGCTCCGAACGTCCGTGTTTCCTGCCGTCTCAACCGCCGTTGCCGCCGCCGCAAACACCCCGCGTTTTTTCTCACACTCTGCCGCCGCCCTTTCCGCGGCAGCCATGGCGTCTTCAACGACCCTGCCCAAGCTACCGATTTTTGAGGCCATTGCCAAGCATGACCCCGAGTCTGTAGTTGCCGTGCACTCCGTGTCAGGTCGCACCTTCAAGTACGGCGAGCTTCTTGGCGATGTCCTGCGCGCTAGAGCTAAGCTGTACGAAGCTACCGAAAAGGAGGATCTTGCTGGCGAGCGCATCGCTTTCTTAGTCGAGAATAGCTATGACTATATTGGTGAGTGACATAGAAATATACTGATTCCCCGCTACCCTTCCGAGCTCCGGAAGTTCGTTCCGTTTAGACTGGAGCCATCAATGAATATTCCAAATTAACATGTTTTGTGATATAGTTACCCTCCTAGCTATTCTAGCTTCAGGCTCTATTGCTGTGCCATTATCTCCCGCCTTCCCTGCTGCGGAGCTTCAGTACATCTTGAATCAAAGTGAAGCCATCCTTATAGTGTCTTCGGCCAAGTTCGCTGCCAAGGCCACTGAGACGCTCAAGACTGAACTGAACTCAAAGCCAGTGTATCTGCAGCTAGAGAAGCTAGCTAGTGGAGCTGCTCATGATACTGTTGCTCTCAGTGGTATCGATTCAAGAAACACAGGCATGATGCTGTACACTTCAGGCACTACTAACCGTCCTGTAAGTCCAACCATATCCGTTTAGCAATGTCTTGACAGCTTTCATAAGAAAAAGTCACTAATGCACTTTGAGCACCACTGATAGAAAGGCGTACTGATCCCCCAGTCTGCTCTGACTGCACAAGCCATCGCTCTCATCAAGGCTTGGAGATACACCCCCAAAGACCATCTGCTACACGTTTTGCCACTACACCATATCCATGGTACTGTAAATGCCATCATCACACCGTTGTTTGCTGGCAGCTCTATCGAGTTCATGTTCCCCTTTAATGCCGATGCTGTCTGGAAGCGCTTCCTCGCCCCCTTCACTGAGGCCCCGGCCACTAAGGAGAAGATTACTTTCTTCACTGCTGTGCCCACCGTCTACAGCCGCCTGATGACTACCTTCAAGTCCCTTCCTGACAATGTTAAGGAGACTGCCCGCGACGCTATCTCTCCTGCCAATTTGCGCGTCAGCTTCTCCGGCTCGGCCGCTTTGCCCACTCCCATCAAGCAAGCCTGGACTGACCTAAGCAAGGGTTCCGTTCTGCTTGAGCGCTACGGCATGACCGAAGTCGGCATGGCCCTCAGCTGCAGTCTCGCCACTGAAGACCGTGTCGATGGCAGTGTCGGCTGGCCTCTACCTTCCGTGGAAGCGCGTCTCTGTGAACTCGACACTAACGAAATCATCGCCGAGGGCCAGGAAATCGACGCCGAGGGCCGCGAGCGCTCTGGCGAGATCCAGCTGCGCGGACCTACCATCTTCAAGGAGTACTGGAAGAACCCCGAGGCCACTGCTAAGGAGTTCGTCGAGGACAATGACGGCAATGGCCGCTGGTTCAAGACCGGAGACGTCGCTGTGCGTCGCGCCGTACCGACAGCCGGCCACAGCGGCGATGATTGGGCCCAGGGCCCGATGTACTTTATTCAGGGCCGCAAGAGCGCCGACATTATCAAGACTGGCGGAGAGAAGGTTAGTGCGCTAGAAGTTGAGCGCGAGCTGCTTTCACTGCCCGAAGTTGCCGAGTGCGCCGTAGTTGCCGTGCCGTCGGGTAAATGGGGCCAAAAGGTCGGCGCCGTCATCGTCCTTAACACCGAGGTAACGACCAAGTGGTCTGCCATGGATATGCGCAGAGCTCTGCGTAATCGTTTGGTTAACTACAAGATCCCCCAGACTATCAAGCTTGTTGACAGCATTCCCCGCAATGCTATGGGAAAGATCAACAAGAAGAACCTGGTTAAAACTGTTTACACGGACGAGTTCAGCGGCGATGAGCTGTAAAGCGGGATTGTTTTGTCTTATCGCATCTTATTAATCAAGCGAGTGCGCTCCACACGCAAACATACATACACACAACTTGCTGTGTTCGCTTAGTGTGTCATATCATCCCATCTTTGCACAGCCTCTCAGCTTTGTTGTGTATGTCCTGTAACATAAACATAAATATTACAAATATTCACGGTTCTTAAATATTGTGTTTACGAGTCTGTGCTGATCTGTTGTTGATGTTTTGCGTAGCTCTATTTCGTATGATATCAATAAAAGCGACTCTAAGACATGATTGCAAATCCCGATAAGAAACAAGATGAGAGTAAAAGATAGTTCTAGCCTCCCTAATGTACATTAACGCCGTGCTGTGGCAGCCAGGAGAGCATCCCGGTATTCTAGAAAGGGGAGCACCCGCCGTACAGTTTCTGATATTTTTATGACAGATGTCCTAGCATGGGTGTGTCTGAGTTGCGGATACACATTTCCCAAGCAGTACAACTAATCGTTTATGGTAAAAGTTGTTGTTTTTCTCGTTAGGTTACCGAATCTGTCGATCGGCGGTAAAGGTATCATAGTAATGTTGGTGACAGATCGGTAAAGATAGAAAAATGGCGATCCCCTACATGACCGAGTTGGTGCGATGATGAGAATGTCGGGATTGCTAACATTCATTATCATTATGGACTCTGGTCGGTAGCGGACAGTAGTTGGGTCGAGAAGAGGTATAATTCTCTCAAGTTTAAGCTAGCCAAGAATTCTGGTCATTTAAACGGTAAACTTGGGTTTCACGCGGGTACTACCGACGTGGGCAGATTCGGTGTGACCAGAGAACTCAACCATATCGTTGGGGCTTAGCTTGAGGACCTGCTTGAAACGGCTGCCAATGGTCTTCAGGATGTTCTCTCCCTTAGCAAAAGAACGGCCTTTACCACCTGACACGTCGCCGTCGCCACGACCGGGGATGTTGCGGCCGGTGCTATGAGTCCAGATACTGATACGGTAAAGGGCCTTGCGGACGTTGACAACAACACCCATGACCTCACCGTCATCCTCATCCTCAAGAGTCTCGCCGATAGCAGCCATCATCACGTGCATCCACAGGGTATCAATATCGACGTTGCGCTTGTCCTTGTACTGGTAAGACCACTTGCCACCGTGCTTGTTCTGGGCATCCTCCCACTCGGGGCGAACGCCAGCCTTGAACAAATGGTAGTCGGATTTGTGAGCCAATTCAGACACAGGGGCAATGTTGTTCTATTTTAAAGGAAAAAAAAAACTGGTGTTAGTGGGGTTACGCGGGGATTTTCTGTTTTGAACTCCGTAAGCATGGTGGTAAAGGAAGACTTACGTAGATGCCCCAGAACTCCTCGACAGAGTCAAAGGTGATTACCTCCTTCAACAAATCGTTCCAGTTGTCGCCCTGAATTCAAAGCGTCAGTACGTTGAAATAAATATAGGACCTATTAGATCGTGCAATGTTGCCGGAATGCAATGTACCTTGCCGCTGGGGGGCTTGGTGAACCACAAAGTCCACTTGTTCTGCAGAGGATGCTTCACGTTGAAGTTGTCCTTGTCGTGAAAGACAGTGACTTCCTTGCTGGGGTCAATCGCCTCGGTAGCAGAGGTCTTCTCATCATGGGTCGCGTTAGTGGGTGAGATGGGGATGGTGGTCAGATCGACCTGCTTGTCCATGTCGGTAGCCATTGTGCTAGGTGGGAGGACGGGGTCGTAGGTGATAATTCAGTCTTTGAGATGGGCTGGAGGGCAGGAGAAAAAAAAGAAGAAGGATTGATATGGAGACTTGTAGAGAAGAGAAAATGTTGGGCGACTTAGAGTGAGGAAAAATAGTGAATATTATTCAGGATGCTGGCCACAACGTGCTGTTCAGAGATATCCGCCGGGGACGAGAGCGCAGCAATTACGATATGAAGGGAGGGGAAGGCACCGGTGCGATTCCAAAACAAACGAGAGTCAAAAGAGGGAGGCACGATAAAGATCGTCAGAGTTGTCAGAGAAGAGAGGAGAAGGAGGAACTAGGAAAGAAAAAAACGCTTTAGGTGGGCGACGCCATAATTAATACTAACAGCGTAACAGTGAGACGGATTGCTGACTGCAGACTCTAGACTTCCAGGGTTTGCTGGAATTGGCTTAGGGTGGCAAGCAGACAACGCTGCAGCAAATAATGCGAAGGACGGATGCGCAGTCTTGTCTATCCATTCACGACATACACTATGTACACCTGCCACTTCTACTCCTCCATAATAGCCCACTAAGTGTTTAGAAATAGCGGGGGTCCTAGCACAAGCAAAGCATCATCGACGACTCAAGCGCGCACGGCTAAGCGAAGAAGAAAACTCTGAGCCAGCCAGTCCGCCCAGAACGGACTTGTGTTGGTTCAGTTCAACACAAATTCCTGGTCTAGCTCCACTGTTCACAGAGCATGCATTGGTGCAGCCATTAAAGGCTAATTAGTACATAGAAATTGCAGGGCTCGGCTGCAAATGGACGAAGCGTGCGTTTGTTGGGTTTCCGTGCTTAGCCCTGTTACCAACCTCTAAAAACCTCTAGTACTAATAGTCTTCTACTACTAGTAGTAGATCATCCAGATGAAAGAAGCTTCTATAGTATCCCTCAGGAGACAGCTGGCCTAACTTGAAGCATTCAGAACGTCAAAGCACCTCGTCCTGGCGATCTCCAACTGCGATACGGCCTTATCGTCTCATGTCAATCGTTGTTAGCTCGGCTAGAAAGCCTTGGAGCCAGGCAGCATGTTTCTATCGTCTACAGGTAGTCGGGGAATAAACACGGCTGAAGCACGCTGGCGCGTTGTGTCAAGATCAAAAATGCGAGACACCTCCATGGATGATCTGATCCGACGCGATGTTTCACAACCTTCCACGCCGTGCGCTGAACTCTTAAACCAGAAAAGTTGAATAGCTTCTTCAGTGACGGGGGCCTGCTTGCGCCTCAGGCTAGTGACCCTAATTCTATTTCTCCTGCTCTATTTTTATCGCTACATAAGTAGCTGTCACATTTAGCTAGTACTATTACCGGTTCGAGCTCACGACGTCACTACAGGGAAGCCAGTCCTACTAGTAATATACTATATTGTACTCGATACATAACGTATAACTACTAGCATTGGCACCACTATTATCTTTGTTTACTTTAGAGAAGAGATGCTTCAAATATCAAAGAGACGCCTTCCAGGTCTAGTTTATATCGTGGCACAACGGTCTTGAAAAGGGATAGTCAGTCAATACTTAACCAAATAATCATGTAAGCAGAAAGCATCTATATATATATATATATATAAACCGACGTATAGTTCCGTTTCTTTGTTTCTAAATTATATATGTCAGGTTTGTCTAGTTGAAATTATTCCGATTTAGATCTCCTTTGGTTGCATTCCCTTCACGATATATTTAAAAGTGTCACCAGATATCTATATAGGGTGTCATTATTAAACTAAATCTGTGTGGCATACATGTGTCGTTCTGCTGGTAGCTAAGCATATAATGTGAGTATGGCTGAAGCAACAATCACTGTTTTACATGTTATGGTGTACCTGACCAAATATATATATATATATATATATACTAGCATAGATAGGTAGACTGTGGACCTATATTTTCCTCGTGCGCGTACTAACAATATTTCTTTGACGAAGTTCTGGGACAGAGAGCCCTTTATATATCAGTACTAAAACAAGGAACACATCTTAACAAACAACACAAGCATGAAATGGAACTACCGGTATCTCGTTGCCCTCCATGACACTCAAATACCAACGCTATCTAGGATCCGGAACTGTCAGAAAGATCAAAGAAACAAAGAAGATACTAAGATGGCAGCTGAAAAAAGAACACTGGTTACCCAGGTATGCTCTAATACCGTGCCTTTGAGTGCTTTTCTTTGTTCTTAGTTAATGATAAAAGGCCACGATGCTTCTTCAACTTACCATGTCCATTTCTTATCGTCTTCTTGATATATCAACGTTCATTGTTTTCGAAACAAGCATCATTCTTTTCCATCTACTGTCGTTAACATTACATTTCCTACACATAGTTGGTTATATCCAAGCATTAGTATCCTTTGTCTATCTATCTTATACTCTGTTTAAAAGCAGCTTTCACTTCATCTCAAAGTATGGCTCATCTCACTCAAGATATCGCTGTTGTTCACCATGGTGAAGACGGTGGATGGGAGACTGGCGATCGTGTCGGCTTCAATCCTATGTTTGTCATCCGTGATCCAGTGAAACTCAAAGTTCTTGACTCTGTTCAACTCCATGAGATCCAGTTCTCATGGTCCGGAGATGCCTCATTTGTCGAAAGACTCACCGACGAGTATCTGGGTAGCAGAGCTTGGGATATCAACATCAGTATCGAAGCACTTACAAAGCGTATCATCCATGACGAAGGAACCAACGGCAAGGGCGTTCTACCGCCCAACTACACTTATGATATTCCGTATATTCGCGAGCTCCAAGTTGGTGAAACCGCCTACTACTTTCACAGAGCTATCCGAGTCACAGGTGGTTTTGATCAAGTTTGTGAAATTCTTCGTAGTGCCTCTGCTATGAATCTTGTTACTCGCTCAATGCTCATGCGTCTGATCTGTGATCGCGTACTCAAGGTCTCCTTCTTTGGATTTCCTTCTGAGCAGCTTGCTGGTAAGTAGCCATATATTAATTACACTATTAGTGAGCATTCAATAACCCATTTTATAGGAACCGATGCCCACAAACACAACGTCATTATTCGAAACTTCATCGCTGCGGCCAAAGCCCCCCCATGCTTTTCTCAGATCTGCACGTCTGTAACTAAAGATATCATGAAAATCATGAAGCCTATATTTGATGTTGCCGGTCGTCACTGGCCTCATAGGGGTCCTGCCATATCGTTAATCTACCAGAACATTTTTGAAATCGTTGGTCATGCCGGATTCATCTCTCTTGCTCTACGTGCAAGTGCAGGTGAGCTTAGCATCTCGATGCCTCTACCTGGCGAGCCATACCATTTCCGCCGTTATGTTGAGAAGACTCGTGAGAACCAGAATGTTCAAAACTTTCCTATTGGTCGCGAAGGGCATATGATCAAGACAGGTGATGATACTGTTAGCATTCGCATTCTGTCTCCTCTCCAGCCTCTTATTCAGAGGGCTCCCGAGGACTCCTACCAAATAAATAACATCATTGCTCATGGAGAGGTGGTCACCTACGAGACTATCGCCAGAAACAACACTGCACAGGTCTTTGTTAGTCGCAGTCCGTGGGCAAACCCAGTCAGCATAGTTTATTTAGTCACTACGCAGACTGGACGCAAGGCTATATTGCTCATCGCCAACTTCCTTATCACGCTCATCATATGCACTGCTCTACTATTTGTATTTTTCCCTGAGCTAGGTGTTCAGTGGAACGAATATGTCAACCACAAAGCAACTTGTTCCACGACGGGTAAGATATCCCTGGCCATTATTAATGTTTTGTCTGATATTATTTTTACCCTTGGTGGAAAATCAGGTAAATAGGTTAGCATAGATATTAGATTGAAGATTTCAAGGCAGGACGGTATATGGTCTTATACTATAGCGCTATGTGATTACTGGGGTGTTCAAAGTGTAGCGCAAATTGCGATATTGAAAGTTTTACGGTGACTTGGTACTAATACAACTAACTAACTAGTTAGTTATACTAAGCTTCATTGTTCGAGAAGCTGAATAATATTATTTGAAAAAAAAACTAGTTATTCTAGATTAAAAATTCCAAAGCACGATTAGGGTTTACCCCTGTTCATGTACAAAGAAGAAATGACCGGAACAATCTTTTAAGTGACCATGGCGTCATGGTGCTTTAAATCCGATATACAACCGGATAACCCAGCCTTTTTGTTATCGGCACGTGATTCAACCTTATCGCGTTAGATAATGCGCTGCTAGTCTCAATTGGGACGCGGCTGTAGCGTTATTTCGCCTTGCACATTGTACTTGTTTCTTTCTCGATTCCGAAGCTCTGGCAAATAACAATCTCTGGTTCATCTTGTCAACAATAGCCATCGCCACTACGCTGTGCTTCAGATTCACTTTGTGGGATAGCTAGAGCATGACTCTATTAGCGCCATAGAAAATCATCGCGTAAGTTACTCTCTAATTTTTCCCCTTCTATAGCAGTCCTTGTTTCGTTTTCTTCCGAACAGCTGCGCGACACCTTGACTGCTGGTATTTGTCAATCATTTTCTTCCAACCAGCCTTCATAGCGACTAGTTTATCTACTTTAACTAGTAGAAAGAGTCTTTAACCAATTGGAAACTCTTCTCTATCGCATCTATAAGCTCTATTATTAATCTCAATCGTCTTGCGCCATGCAGATAGCCTCTCGCGACTATGAACAACCAAAACCAGCATCCGGTCCCCAGACAGTTCGAACGAGATCGCGAAATGGAAGAACATCGTCAGCGTGCCCTACACGCTCCAGAAGAACTAGCTGCTCGTGAGCGCGAGCAGGTTGAGCGACAGCACCGAGAGCAATATCCTTCCGGCCCTCCTCCCCACCACAGCAATGCCGGATCTTTGCCGATACATCAGCCCGTCGCTTCTCGGGTCCCCGGTGCCATCCATAGCCCCGGTGGTATCTTAGCTGGCCATGGGTCTACCTCAACACAAATTACCTTGGGTGCACCTCCAGGTTCTGGGCCTGTCTCAAACTTCGGGCCTCCTATGCATGAGCAACAAGCTCGGCCAGTTCAACATGGCGTTACTGGCCCTGGCCCACACCAGATGTATTCTTCCATTCCGCACGGCAACGGCCCGATGCCAAATACATCTATCGGAACACAAAACGGACCTCAACCACATGGCCCTGGGTATCCCCCTGGGTTGCCTCTGCAAGAAGGACAGCGCTCCATGTCACAAACTCAATTTGGTCCAGGTCCAGCGTCAGCGCCAAATCATCCCCCACCTCAAGGCGCGGTTCCTCAGGGCCAACAGCCTATACTTAACGTAAGTAATATAAAATATCATATTCTTTCGTCATAAGCGAGTGCGATTGGAGATCTATGCGCGAAAAGAAATCACCCTTATATTATGCGCCATAGTGCATCATCAAAGCCCAGTTGTGTTTCTAACCTGATCATCATTATAGGATGCCCTTACTTACCTGGACCAAGTCAAGGTGCAATTTCACGAACAACCGGATGTTTATAACCGATTTTTGGACATTATGAAGGACTTCAAGAGTCAGGCGTAAGAAACCTGAAACAAACAAAAGTTACATAAACATATTACTAACTCGATTCTCTTCTAGCATCGATACACCTGGTGTCATCAACCGAGTGTCCGACTTGTTTGCCGGCCATCCTAATCTAATCCAGGGATTCAATACATTCCTTCCTCCCGGCTACAGAATTGAATGTGGTGCGAATAATGACCCAAATACTATTCGTGTAACAACACCAATGGGAACAACACTCCAGTCAATAGCCGGTAAAGGCCCCCAGCTAGATAGCAACCACCCTACTAGCCAGCCCTTTCATGGCCAAAGAGGCGGGAACTGGGTCTCTCAGCAACCACCCCAGCATAGTATTGAGAGCCCAGAAACAACTTATAGTAACACGGCACAAGGAAATCTGGCTATGTATGGCCCTGGGCACCCTCAGGGCCCATCACCTTACGATACTCATGGGCAACCTAGAAATGTCTCTGGTCCTACTCCGGGGCAACCTGGTATACCTCCTACCGGAGTTTCTGCGCCTCGTAACGTCCACACACCAGCACCGGGCGGTGGCCCCGTGTCTCAAAACGGCCAACAACAACAGCAAAATATGGAGAAGCGCGGCCCTGTCGAGTTCAATCATGCTATAAGTTACGTCAACAAGATTAAGGTGAGTTTCCACCGTTTACATAAGACCATGCTGATTACATACTAATTACCCTACAGAATCGTTTCCAGGATCAGCCCGAAATATACAAGAATTTCCTTGAGATTCTCCAAACTTACCAGCGTGAGTCCAAAGCAATCACGGAAGTTTATGCTCAGGTCACTGGCCTTTTCTCATCTGCTCCCGATTTGCTGGAAGACTTCAAGCAATTCCTCCCTGAAACTACAGGTCAAACTAAGACTACTCCTGGCCGCACAGCAGAGGAAATACCCGTTCATGCCTTAATGCAGACTCCACAGCCCAGTCGTGATGGTCAGAAAATGCCGCCTCTTGGTAGCTTTGCCCCACCGGCTAGTGCCAGCAAAGACACGAAGAAACGCCCTCGACTTGACAAGACATCGGTAGTCCCCATAGCGTCTCCTGCTGAGCCTAGCAACTCTAGTCTTCGTACTACAGCTGCTACTTCTGTTGGTGTCAAACGTGCAAAGATCACTCACAAGAATGGTTCTGATCACATTGAACCAACCTTGACTCCACTTATGCCTGAACCAATCCCTCCACAGGGAACGGCACTGTCTACCCAGGATGACATTGCATTCTTTGATAGAGTTAAGAAGTATTTGGGTAACAAGTCTGCTATGACAGAGTTTGTAAAACTGTGTAATCTGTTCAGCCAGCAAATTATTGACAGATCAACACTTTATCATAAGGGCTTGTCTTACCTCCAGGGAAATCCTGAACTAACAACATCTTGGAAGCTATTCCTTGATTTCGAGTCTCAGGATCAATCTGTCGTGAACAAACCCGAGCCTCCTACAGACAAAGTTTCGCTAAGCAACTGTCGCGGATATGGCCCTAGTTATCGCTTACTGCCTAAGCGAGAACGTCTGAAGCCATGCAACGGCCGCGATGAACTATGCAACTCTGTGCTGAATGATGACTGGGCATCCCACCCTACGTGGGCCTCCGAGGATTCCGGATTTGTTGCTCATCGTAAGAACGCTTTTGAAGAAGGTCTTCATAGAATCGAAGAAGAGCGCCATGACTATGACTTTTACATCAGCGCTAATCTCAAATGCATTCAATTGCTGGAACCTATCGCACAGCAAATGCTTGTGATGAGTCCCACTGAGCAGGAGCAGTTCCGTATGCCTGCTGCTATGTCTGGTCAAAGTACATCCATCTTCAAGCGTGTTTGCAAGAAAATATATGGCGATCGCGGCATTGAAGTTGTCAACGACCTTTTCAACAGCCCTTTCGCTGTTGTACCCATTGTCCTAGCTCGGATGAAGCATAAAGATGAGGAATGGAGGTTCTCACAACGTGAATGGGAGAAGGTTTGGCGTGCTCAGACGGAAGCTATGCACCTCCGTAGTCTTGACCATATGGGTATCCTGGTCAAGCAAAATGACAAGCGCAACCTATCTGCCAAGCACTTGGTGGATCTTATCAAGACACGCCATGAAAGTCAACGCCGTGAACGCCAGTTTAAGGGTAAAGCTCTTCATAATCAATTTGTCTGGAGCTTTGCAGATAAAGATGTCGTCATGGACTTGCTGCGTCTTATGCTGCTCTATATTAGTCACAGTGCACAGCACAGCATTTCCGAGAAAGAGCGTATCCTTGAATTCTTCGAGATATTTGTGCCTGCAATGTTCGATCTTCCAGAGGACATGGTCATTGAACGAATGCCCAAAATTCAGCTTGACTCGTCAGATGAAGAGGACCATGTTCCTTACTCGCTTTCTAGTTCTCGTCGTAAGAACGGCAAGAAGTCTGATCTTCTACGTGGTGTCCTTGACCCAAGCCGAAATGGCAGTCGTTCACGAGGACAGAAAGATGACAGCACCCCAAATTCCAAAGAGACGACTCCTGATGGCACATCTGCAAATGATGAAGAGATGGCTGATGCCAATGACGAGTCTTCACACCCTGCTCCGCCGCCCTGCGAATCCTGGTTAAAGACTGTCCCTAAGCCAACACACTTAAAGAAAACATCTGGTTCCGAATCCTTCGATGAGAACTTGAAGGCTGATGGGATGTTTGCAAGACCATGGTACAACTTTTTCTGTAACCAAACAATCTACGTATTCCTTAGCATCTTCAATACCCTATATTCGCGTCTCAGCGCAGTCAAGAACAGTACTGATAGTGTCAAACTGTCTATATCGCGCTTGACTCGCCCCAAGCCTGGCAAAGAGATTGGATTTATCGAGGAGCGAATTCGCTTCTTCGATCAGAACGACGCGGAGTCGACGTACTGGCCTAAGACTTTAGAGCTTGTGGAAGAATATCTGGCCGGGGATGTTGACGAGCTCAAGTATCAAGATATCCTTCGTCATTACTACATGAATGCCGGATGGAAACTTTACACTATTCAAGATCTGCTCAAGACGCTATGTCGCCTCGCCCTGACTAGCACGAGCACTGACGCCAAAGAAAAAACCCCTGATATCGTCCAGCAGTATCTCAACTCGCGCGAAAACGATGAGACTTCTTACTTGACAGAAATCAATATGCGGAAGTTTGTTGAAAAGTGTGTCAAGGATGGCGAAGTGTTTGCATTCACTTGGGTAAGACATACATTTTTTTTTCTCTATGATACCATAGAATATGTTTACTAACATGTGCATACCTAGTTTCCCACAACTTCGCGCCTCACAGCTCGTTGGCTACAGCGGGAAGACACTACTTTCCATGTTGATGAGATGAAGCTTCAAGAGCGTTGGCAATATTACGTGTCTGCATATCTACGCACTGGCTATACCGAGGGCGTTCTTGTTGGCAAGATGACGCGTATTGCTCTTGCCCGAAGTTTCGCTTTCGAAATGGATCCAGCCAACCCCCCAGATGAGAGTACCCTACCTGATGTTGTTGGTTATGATCCAAATCTAGAAATGAGCATCTGTATGCAGACGTCAAAGATCGTTTGGGGGCCGGGCAGCACAGAGTACAGCATCTACCATCGTCCTGCTGGTAGCAAGGAAGCATCAGAGCAACAGATAAAGAATGTCGATCTCAATAGGCAATACCGCATGTTGAAACTCGAAAGATTTTCTGAGTCCAGTCCTTGGATGAAGGATTTGTCTAGTGCTGAGATTGACCAACTGAAGACTACATACCGGGACTTGGTTCAAAACGGTCCTGAAGTCGACAGAGATGCCGATCAGACCGCTGATGTCGATATCACGGTGGTAGATGCTGACGCCACCATGGCAGATACAACAATCGAGGCTTAATGATTTTTCGTGAATTCAACTAGCGTCAGACAGTGGGGTGTACGATATCCATTTCTATTTGGCCGGGTGTGACAAGACTCGCCATTTTTTTCCATTTTTTCTTTTCCGGTTCGGTTCGGTTCAAAGTTTTCGCTATCTGGCTATTGCATCTAATATCGATTTTGGTAGGATGTCGTTATTCTTGGCTATTACATTAACTACCATGGTTTTGTCAGCATACGGGAATTTTGCTACCTTATTCTTGATATTTGTTTTCCGTTTTATACTTGTTTTGGCGGGCTGGTTTTGATTTATTGCCACTTTATGTTTATGTTTCCCTTTTTTACCCCTTGATATTATCTATATTCTATGCATACAAGCATATAATTAAATTGCACAGTACAAAAGCTGTCAATATTTCCGCTCTAATAATTTGTATGAGAACACATGTAGTTGTAGTTTAAAGCTAGCAATTATGGCCCATATGGTGTGTTCTCGACTTTAATTACATGTTGTACCTACTGTCCCAACGAGTCTATTGAGCCTCACACATTGACTATGGAAAGTTAATGTAGTAGTAGCAATGATGGTCCGCGTTAGTCATTCTGCATGCAGACGCAATCCTATCCGTGCAATGTCACCGCTTGCCATGATATTCCATGTGCTCAGTATATTTATATCATCTATTCTTTTTACCAAAGCTATTCTGCAACGTTATCTATATGCGTATTCATTGTATGCATGTTTGTACCACAGCAAATATGAGCAACAATGCCGTTTATTATGCTAATATCGCCGTGCTATGGTATAACAAGAAACAGACAATATAGTTAGTTATAAAGTTACAAATTAAGCACATAACAATCTTCCTCATCAAAACAGCTCCTGTTACTCTTTTCTCGAGCCCATACTATTGCCAAACGCTTTAAGGCCTCGGTCTAAGCGCCTTAACATTCGATAACCAGTAACATTTAACATCACATATCTGTTTACGACAGTTCCCCTAGACTCAAGAGAGGCAGGAGACAAGGAAAGAAAGGCAAGACAAAACCTACCATTCTTTCCTTCGCAAAAAAGACAATTCAGAATGTAAGCTAACCAAAAAAACCTTTAAAGGAAATCCCTCTTCTTACCCTTGTTTCGTGGAAACTGAGAGAGGTCGGAGGAGGATTAATGTTCGTTCTGTAGTATCTGTAAGGTAGAAATTTTGATCCGATGAACAAACCAGGTCATGGACGATTACTGATATATCATCACTACTCCTACTTAAAGAGTTTTGTTTCTGGAGATTGTTCGCAGCAGGGTCGGCTCCCCTCACTCTACTAGAAATCCAGACAAGTCTAGCATTGTTATTTGACGGCCTTTCTACCTATTGGTTCTTCATCAGATGGTGAGATCCTCTCATTCAAAAGTTACATCGGGATCAACGTCAAATAAGAGCACGTATCCCTAGCCAGTGATAGAGTTCTAGACTAACGAAGATATAACTAAGACTATACAAAGTATTGGATCATATTATCAACAAAGGAATATTTGCAACGTCGGGGAGCACGTGTTCCGTTTAGAATATAGAGGATATTTTCAGTGATAACAAATATTAGATTGAAGTATACGCAGAAGATACAGACGAATTCATTGTTGCTTTTTTTTTCTATTGAGGTAGAGGGAGCTGAGTAAGCTAGATGGCATTGCTCTGACACAAATGATACATCTATATGCCAGGAAAAGAAAAGAAGAAAGATATTTGAGTAGTAAAGGCATGAAACGTACAGTGCTATCCATTTCGCACCAGATATTGGTATGTGCCCGTATAACTAGTTGCTCAGCTAGACAACGCGTATTAAAAACCGTAATTATTCGCCAACAACCCGTGGCGGTGGCATTCGCCCATGAGCAGATCCCTCTAGTTTTTGATGTGGTTAGTAGGAGACCTGCTTATAACAGGTTCTCAATGACAATAGCCGAAGCGCCACCACCACCATTACAAATGCCTGCCACACCGTACTTGGCTTTCTTCTCTTTCAAGACGGTAGTAAGGGTGGTGATGATGCGGGCACCGGAGGCACCTAGAGGATGACCAATGGCAACGGAGCCACCGAAAACATTGACCTTCTCCGCAGGCAGCTGCAGTAGCTGCATGTTGGCCAGGGAAACAACAGAGAAAGCCTCGTTGATCTCATAGAAATCAATTTGCTCGGGGGTCAGACCCGCGTGCTTGATAGCCTTGGGAATGGCCAGTGCAGGAGCAATGGTGAAGCGCTCAGGCTCACGAGCGGCATCACCCCAACCAACGATGCGAGCAATAGGCTTCAGACCTAGCTCCTTGACTTTGGCTTCAGAGACCAAAACCAGAGCAGCGGCACCATCGTTGATGGGAGCGGCGTTAGGAGCAGTAACGGTACCACCGTTGGGAATAAAAGCGGGGCGCATGGCCTTGAGCTTAGCTTCGTTCAAGTTCTTGACTTCATCGTCCTTGTCAACAACAACATTAGGCTTGCCACGGCCACCGCTAACCTCGACAGGAATGATTTCCTTCAGGAAGATACCGGCGGCGGTAGCTTCCTGGGCCTTCTTGTACGAGTTGATAGCATACTCGTCCTGCTGCTCACGAGTAATGTTGTGTTCCTGAGCGCACAGTTCAGCAGAGATTCCCATATGCTCCTTCTTGTAAGCATCGGTCAATCCATCCTTCAGTACACCATCGACCAAGGTTTGGTCGCCATACTTAGCACCGTTGCGAAGGCTAGGCAAGTAGTGAGGGGTGTTGGACATCGACTCAGCACCACCAGCAACAACAATATCAGCGTTACCCGTCATGATAGTTTGGGCACCGATAATGACAGCCTTCATGCCTGAGGCACAGACCTTGTTGATGGTAGTAGAGGGGACGGTGGAAGAAAGACCGCCGCCAATAGCGCACTGGCGGGCAGGAGCCTGGCCCAGACTGATGAGTTAAAGTTGGTTAATAAGAACTTGGCTAGAGAAAGTAGCGGTAAAATTCTTACCCAGCAGACAGAACATTGCCGAAGAAAACTTCTTGAACAGACTCAGGCTTGACACCAGCACGCTCAACAGCACCTACGCACAGAGGGAGATGTGTTAGTGTTATGTTGGTAGACTTCGAAATCGTTTGGTAGGGAGTGATAAATGTTTACCCTTAATAGCCAGGGAACCGAGCTCAATAGCCGACTTGCTGGACAGAGAACTACAAACGAAAGTTGATAGATTAGCTACTGATACATTCAATATGGTGCTTGAAAACAAGCAAGCAATGAACGAGCCATTGACAATGACAGAGTCAACTTACCCCAGGAATGAACCAACGGGAGTTCTCACTGCAGAGACAATGTAGACAGGAGGAAGAGACGATGTCATTTTGAAAGATGAAAGAAAGGCGGTAGTGTTAATTGACGACGAAGACGGAAATGCGATGTTTGGTGAGAAAAACGAAGTAGAAGAGAAGAGTTTGGAAAAGCAAAGGAAAACAAAGAAAGGGGAGACTTGTCCAGTATATGTACTTCTCCTAAAGCATTGTGCTTAGTGAGGAAGTAGCCAATACTCCTAGTATTGTTGTTTGGTTGATTTGTTGACTGCCCGCAGCTGCCATCCTCCTTCCTAGCTTTGGCCGTAGCGAGTGTGCTGAATGTAGCAGTGCTCTAAAAAGCAGTGCTTTGAAAGCTTCGTCCTGGTACGCACTAGTGACATGGAGGGGTTGCGTAGCAAAGTCATGTCCCGCACAGATCCTTTGGCATTATGTCTTAGTATTCACTAACAAGGCTCTCCATGCTCCACATAGTACAAATTGAAGATGCCCCTCCGAACTAGTACTACACCGCCAAGCCTGTATTGGTGATGAGCATAAGGGCAGCCGAACCAACATCGGCACATTGTGTGTCGGTGGCAACTCATATCGCCCGAGTTAGGTCAAAAGATTGATTGTTGGTTCACATAGCTATAAACTAGTACCAGATTGTAGCCCAACCTATCCTTAATCAGTGTTGGATCTGCCTATAACTAAGACAAATTTATATACCAATATAAGGTCTGCGTGTGTATAAAGTTCGCATTCCATTAGCGTTAAGATGACAGGCTGTTTTAGACCGGCAGAATTTGCTATTCATGGAGAAAGAAATTTGGGTTGATTTGATGTTATTTAACATCTGGGTGGGGGGGGAATACAACGGAAGCCAAAGCTGGACGCCATATTGGCACTAACTAGGCAAACTAGTACTAGTAATATAGACTAAACTCATCATTCAAAGAAAAACAAAATAAAGAACAAGCAATCTTAGCCCCAACGCTGTACTCAGGCGTATTACGTGTCTTGATCAGGCAATTTTTTTGAGTATAGGTTATATATAAATTGTGTGGGTAAATGAAATAATCGGGACTCTTGTACAGATTATCAATAGTATTTATATATAGCAGTCCAGATGAACTAAAAAAAAAAAAAAAGACCCTAGTGGCATGTCCCGCTACACGTGATCGCAGTTCGTGCAGCCTTACTAGGGTCCATCAAAACTTTCTTGTCGCGCAGCGCGCAATAAGCTACTGAAGGCTGAAGAATCGAGAAGGCTGCATCGTGCGTACAATAGGCGCATTCGTCGGACACTTTCATTTTGACATATTTGCAGCTGCGCTTCACAAATCACCATTATGGAAGAGCTATATGACGAGTATGTTTGCCATTGGAGCCTCAATCGCCGCGTTTTACCACTGACTTGGCTTTAGATTCGGAAACTATATTGGCGATGAAGTCGAATCAGATGCCGGCTCTGAGGTGGCTGCTGATGTCAACCAGTACGATTTCAATGATGAAGAGACCGTCCATGTAGCCGATGAGGATATGGATGTCGAGGGTATACTACTATTGAAGTAAATCATCTAATACAGAGACTCGGGCAACTAACATATATCTATAGATGAGGGTGCCTCCAACGCTGTGATTCTACATGAAGACAAGCAGTATTACCCTACCGCCGAACAAACATATGGAGCTGAAGTCGAAACTCTTGTTCAAGAGGTGGACGCACAACCTCTCTCTGTGCCAATTGTAGCGCCTATCGAGCAAAAGAAGTTTACCATCGAAGAAGCAGACCTGCCTCCCGTATTCTTCGACCGATCATTCCTGGCCGATGTTATGAACTACCCCGACCAAGTCCGCAACGTTGCTCTCGCTGGCCATCTTCACCATGGCAAGACTGCTTTCATGGATATGCTTGTTATGGAGACACATAGCCTCAACGACAGACTCGAAAAGCGGGTAGGCAAAGCTAGAGACGAACAACTGCGCTACACCGATGTCAACATTCTCGAACAAGCTCGTGGTCTGTCTACCAAAGCAGCGCCTATGAGCTTGGTGCTACAAGGTACAAAGGGAAAGTCTCACTTAGTCAACATAATCGATACCCCTGGTCATGTGAACTTCATTGACGAGGTTGCCGCATCTTTCCGTCTAGTAGACGGTATCTGTCTTGTAGTAGACGTTGTTGAGGGTGTCCAGGTTAATGCTGAGAAGATCATCAAGCATGCAGTCCTCGAAGACATACCGCTCACTCTTATCATCAACAAACTAGATCGGCTGATACTAGAGCTACGTCTTCCACCAAAGGATGCGTACTTTAAGCTCAAACTGGTAGTCGAGGAAGTCAATACTATCATTGAGAATACAATCCCTGGGAATGGCGCTTCCAAGAGAATAAGTCCTGAAAAGGGCAATGTTCTTTTTGCTAGCTCAAGTCTAAATTGGTGCTTCACTCTTCAATCATTTGCCAAGATGTACGCGGACCAGTTCGGTAGTGTCGACACAGACGAATTTGCCAAGCGGTTATGGGGTGACATCTATTTTAACCCCACGAAACGCAACTTCACTAGAAAGCCAGTGGAAGAGGGTGCTACCAGATCGTTCCTGAAATTTGTGTTAGAGCCAGTCTATAAGATTTTCACGCACTCGATCAGTGATGATCCAGGGGAACTGAAGCCGATTCTGGAATCATTAGGAATATCACTCAAACCCTCACAGTACAAATCAGACGCGAAGGTTTTACTCAGACTTATTTGCGAACAGTTCTTTGGTGCCTCCGGTGGTTTTGTTGATATGATCACCACCCATATTCCCTCGCCAAAAGATGCCGCTGAAAGATATCTCCAAAAATACTATACCGGACCGCTTGATTCCAAGGTTGCACAATCAATGCTAGCTTGTGATCAAGATGGACCTGTTGTCATTCACGTTTCCAAGTTATTCAATGCTCCTGACGCCAAAAGCTTCTTCTCTCTAGGACGTGTTCTCAGTGGTATCGCCAAGCCTGGGCAACAAGTGCGTGTGCTAGGTGAAGGCTACTCAGTAGAAGACGAGGAAGATATGGCCAAAGCCACTATCGGTGAATGTTTTATTGCTGAAACGCGCTACAACATATCTACCAATGGCGTACCTGCTGGTAACTGGGTGCTAATGTCTGGTATTGACAATTCTATTGTTCAAACCGCCACTGTCGTTCCACTAACACTAGAAGGTGGCGAAGATGCGTATATCTTCAAGCCAATCACACATTTCACAGAATCGGTGCTTAAGGTTGCTGTTGAGCCTGTCAACCCTTCTGAGCTTCCTAAGATGCTTGACGGTCTGCGCAAAATAAAGAAGAGTTACCCCCTCATCACTACCAAAGTAGAAGAATCAGGCGAGCACATCATAATTGGAACTGGTGAACTCTACATGGACTGTGTGCTCCATGACCTACGCAGGCTCTATGCCGATATGGACATCAAGGTGTCTGATCCTGTAACACGATTCTGTGAAACTGTTGTTGAGCAGTCTATGAGCAAGTGCTATGCCATTACGCCTAACAAAAAGAACCGGATAACCATGATCGCCGAGCCTCTTGATAAGGGAATCTCGGAAGATATCGAGCGTGGCGCCGTGAACATCCGCGAGCCCATTCGTAAAATATCCGAGTTCTTCGAGACTAAGTATGGCTGGGACAAACTTGCTGGTCGTAGCGTGTGGGCATTCGGTCCTGACGACTCGGGACCAAACATCCTCCAGGATGATACTCTACCCTCAGAAGTAAGTCAGAATTCCTCTCTTATCTGTATATGATATGTTATACATGTGTCCAACGCTACATATAGGCCTACGTGATACCCGGTATAATTATTTAGTTGCATTTTCTAACTTTAGTTAGGTCGACCGAGGTCTTCTCCGCAGTGTTAAGGAGTCAATCAAGCAGGGCTTTAGTTGGGCTACCCGTGAAGGTCCTCTTTGCGAAGAACGTAAGCTTTCGTAACCCCCAGTCATGTTGTCCCAACTGTGCCTTTGGTATACTAACGCATCATAGCTATTCGTAACACTAAATTCCGTATCACTGATGTCACGTTAGCACAGGAGGCTATCTACCGTGGCGGTGGCCAAGTCATTCCCACCGCCCGTCGCGCTTGCTACTCTTCGTTCTTGATGGCCTCTCCACGTCTTATGGAGCCTATGTACTCAGTATCAGTCACAGCACCAGAGCAATCGGCATCTGAAGTTTACATGAGCCTTGCGAAACGCCGTGGGCATGTTCTTTCAGATGGACCTCTGGCTGGTACTCCTCTGTACCGTGTTAATGGCTTGATTCCAGTTATTGACAGTTTCGGATTCGAGACCGATTTACGTATCATGACCCAGGGCTCTGCCATGGTGAGTCTTGTGTTTGATAGCTGGAATGTTGTTCCTGGCGACCCTCTAGACAGATCGATTCAACTACGGCCACTACAGCCGGCAAATGCACAGTCGACGGCAAGAGACTTCATCCTCAAGACCAGAAGACGTAAGGGTCTGAGTGAAGATGTTGGACCGGAGACATTCCTAGAGCCAGAGTTTTATCAACAGCTCAAGGAGAGCGGTATCCTAGACGAATCATAGAGGATGGGACTTATAATTAACTACTATCATTACCTGCCTACTTTAAGCGCTGGGTATGCATATAAAACTAATCAAGCATCTGAGTTCCAAACCATCCAACAAACAAACAAACATTGCTTCCCAATCGAAATTATCCCTTAATTTAATGGCACATATTGGCTATCACATGTAAAGTTTGTTGTTAGTACCACCGAGCTCTAATATCATAGGTAAATTAAATCTTCCGATTGGGCCTCGACGGCCGAAAATATAGTGAAATTTTGAACAGGACTTCGTTCAGATATGGGAGCTAGTCAATTACGGAACCAAGGCCACCCTGGGAATCACGTCAGTGTCCCTGTCAAAGAAGAACAATGATTACGATTGTTTTCCCCGATTAGTATAGTCTTCTAGTCGACTATTACTGAATGATAGAATTTTGATAAAATGAGAGAAAGCCGAATGTTATAAAGATGGATGAAGAAAACGACGGCCATCCCGATAGGTAATAATACCTCAATAAAATCATCTTATCAAAGAGAGACCTCTATTTGATTATTTGATACAGTTACATTAATAAATTGAAAATGAGGGAAAAATAAAATATGTTGTCTACATCACCTTTCTCTTACCTTACAAGAAACAGCTAGGGTTTGGTAATCACAAGATTTGCTTTATGAGTAGTCCAAACAGAGTTTATCATTAAGAGAAGAAAGAAGGATATCAAAACTAAATAGAAGTGAAGTAGACCCAAAACAAACAGAAGATCATAATTTTTGGAGATATGGACTGCCAGACACATCTTCCTTGGGAATAGAAAGAAAGTAAGTAGGAGAGAGTTCTAGAATCAGCTCTATCTCTACACAGAAAAACAAAGCATCTGATAGCCGTGAAATACCATTGACGAAGTCCAGAACTCATTATGTAATGGAATATCTCCGTAATGACACAAGCAGTAAACCAGTAGGTCTTGCGAACTGTCATAGTTTGTCTGAAAATGCAGATTCTCGGATTGCATCATGGATCCAGACTACAATGCATATTGAGGGCTTCTCGTAGCTGAGCTGAGCGGATGGCTTGTATCCCACCAAATGATAAGTTCTTTTCTGATAATGGAGGTACCAGAGTCATTAAAGTCTTTACAATCTTCCAGGATACCAGAGCCACCGAAATTGATATGGTCAGGAGCACAGCCTCGGTTAGTTGAAGGGGACTTGGCTGGACGTTCATTACCCTAAGGAGACGATGCAGAACGCTTTCTACTGGATCGTTGGGTAGATGAACTAGTTGCATTCATGAGTACAGTGGTATAGGTTATATTCTCTTCCCCGTACGTGTATACAAAGGGAGTCTGCGGCTCTAATACATCTTTACAACTTCGAACAATCGTGTCATACCATGGGTTGAAATTGGACTTAACATTGTTAGCGCCACTAAATGCTTCTGTTGTCGTATCTCGTATCTCATTGTCTGTGTTACAGATAGAGATTGATGGCTACTTTTGCATTCACTCAAGAGCTGACCTAGAGAGATAGACGGTACCTTCTCACATAAGCACTAATCACCACTCAGCTTTTGTCTAGAAGCACTGTTCCTCACCGGAAAAAGAGTGAATCTGAGCGAATTTCTGTAGTCTGTCTAAGAACACGAAAAAGATAACGAATACAAGAGCAGATAGCGACTTGTTAATCTGAGTGAAAAAGATGATGGGCTATTGAAGACGAAGCTAAGATTAAAAACCATTATGAGAGTAGTGACAAGTTTATATAGTTATTTCCCCAGTAACTATTACTGACTGTAACTGATCGTAATTGTAATAGTAGTCATATCTGTTTAGGAGATACGTAGCAATGGGTATCTTTGATTGAGCAAGGCTCATGGGCCATATGATATCACGAAAGAATGACAAGCTTAGGAATCATGTGATCAACAAAACATGCCGAAGTGATCGGTTCCTAGAAGTTGATACGACAGGCCGGTGTGTATTTAGTACTTACCAACAGTATTCTTGCCCAATACCCCGGGAGCAAATTGGCCAAAGGTTCTGTGATGCACTCTATTCACTTCCTCGCCCAGATATTAGCTGCGTGAACAATGCCAGTGCGTTGCGGGATATTGTGCCATCACTAGCTGTGGTGCCAGCACCACATACAGTGTGGCACGACCTTGAATGAACCCCCTGCCAGTCGCCAGCTACAGAGTCTCGCCCCTCTAGAACGAGATTACATCGCTTGGGATCTTGAGTAGATGAACCGGCCCGATTCCGAGTCGCCACTAGTCGGCTGAAGGTCGCTCATCGGGTCAGTGCCGGATACGGGGACATATCCGACGTATAGCCCGTTAAGCAGCGCTAGTCCGGTTAGGTAGCACACCAGTTATCGCCATCCTCATTAGCATCGTTGGTGTTTTGCAGATAATAGTGTAGTAGACAGGCTTTGATAGTGCTGGATGAACGGACGACATTTTCTAGATAGGCCTTAAGTTAGTCCTTAATCCCTTGCTTGCCAAAGCGGTAGCAGGCTCGAGCTACTAGAACAGCAACATTGATGATCAGATACGATAGAGCTTTAAGGCTAGGTCTGAATCTCAGAAAACTGTGCTCGCCAGGTCAGACATATTGGTAGCAGGGGGTAGGGTAAAGTGTCCTCCTCGATAACAGCCATAGTAAGTCAGCATTACCCAAAAAGCCCATTTCAACTCTCGAGCACAGGCTACCAAGGGGTATATCAGAAATCAGAACTTCTAGCCTAAGGCAAAGTCAATATAACACTCTGTAGTAGCATCGAACCGATATCGAAGTAGTACTGTATCTAGTATGTATTTAATTATCCAAAGCAGCAAACAGCCTATGCTCTCTCTTGTGTTCAATTAGTCAGTATCAGTATCCCCGTCCTACCGCGTGGTTAGTCTAATAGGCTTAAACTTTGATAACTGAAGGAAGAAAAGAAAAGGGAAGACGTCTGAAGACTTATGAGGTTTTTTTTATAGGCAAACAGTCAATGAACCCTAGTATTGAGAGATAAAAAGAATCCGTTTCTTTGTATTTTGCCATCCCCTTTCCCTTTTGTGGCACAGACTCTTATGGTCGAATTTTGAGTTGAAGGTCATTGTTGTTCACAGGCATATCAAGGGCCTGAAGCCAAGTCATACTCAACAAGCAAACTTATAATCAAACAGCTTCAGGACAGAACATGCGTAGGTAAGCTCGAAATCTCGGTGGTAGATGCTCCATACCATGTTGATGTTTCATTCTCAATAGCCACGAATAACCGAAGATAGGCAAGGTATATTATGCGAAGGCCTCCAGCCGTATTCCCTTAATATCGCCACGTACTGTATGTACCGTTGACGTTCTTTGTGTAGTGGGATGTTTCATTTAAATCTCCAAGGAATGATAAAACCAAGAAAACAAGGCTTGTGTTTGCTCACACACAATTTACCAACATGCGGTCCAGCATGTGCTTCAGATCCTGGTTTTCCAGAGCCGCTGCAACGCGTTCCTTGTCAGCCAGTTGCTTGTTGACTTGATCGTCTTGTGTATGTGTGTTTTCCTTGACTTGGACGTCCGCACGGTAGTTAGGTGGCAGTGCCTGCTCCAAGCGTACACGCACACCCAGGCCAAGAATAGTAGCCATGGAGCAGTGTGTGATAGTGGGCGTGATCTCAACCAGCACAGTGGCCAGACGGTCTGGGTTTGCGAGGCGTTCGGCGGCGGATGGGGTGATGTGAATATCTTGCAGATTTACAACGGACAGTTGGCCAATGGACAACGAAGGGTGCTCTGGGTCGGCAATGGTAGAAATCAGATCTGTCAATATAGTCTCGTTAGCCGGGATCATTGTCATCGTCAAGTATACGGGCGGGTGAACATACCATAGACTTCCTGTTCGTCGATCACATCCTCAGATAGATCCTCGTCAGCAACGTCTCCGCCAGCACCGACAAACCATGTCGGCTCCGGGCCGTGCAGCGAGGGGTCGGCTGAAGAACCTTCCCCTGCTAATGTTCGGTTGAGATGTGACGGACAGGAGAAAATGACGTCGTCGTAGCGAGTATCAGGACCTCTTCGTGCCGTCTTGAGCGTCTGTCTAGACGGCAGATCTGAGGTGCTCAGCACTGTAGGGTTCGCATTATCCATATTGCCAGACATTTTGTTTGTCCGTATGTAGTTTGCGTATTTCTGTTGTGCTTCGGGTGCTGAAATAGGAGAGAATCAAAAGAGTCCGTCAAGATGTATAGTGGGCTCGTTGGTAAAGCTTGCAGGAGGGGTCATTTAAAGGCGTCTGAGTTTAGTAGCCACTGTCAAGGCTGAGTTTTTGTCCCGCTTTCCTAGTAAAAGGCAATGGGCCTGGTTTTGGCCACCCATCCAATAGTAAATCCACTAAAAAATGCAGTGACTTAACGCAACCTATAGCGCTGACTATCCGAATATATAGCCATCACGATCGTCGCCCACTTCAAATCAATAATAATTCACTTCCAGCCCAGCTTCTGGGGCTGACATCGTTGCTGTCTTGGTAATCGCTTCTGAGCCAAGGCATTATAATGTGCACATAAAACTTCTGCAAGCTCCTTGTTCTGAGCAGCTGGTATTGGTTTAATTTGATGATGTTTTTTGATGATATTTGCTACCAAGCTCAAATTCATGTGTCGGCGTCTAGGAAATCTATAACCAATAGACAAAGGTCTAATGGGTAACAAACAATGTATCAATACATGAGCGACCTGCGACCTACAATAACTAGCTCGAAGTTGTATATTTATGTTGTTGTAAAAACACAATAAATGTGTATCGGTTTCTTTTACTACATTGACAGTCCAACCGTTAGCAGGCAATAACCCTAATCATGGCAAGTTATCACCACGCTATAACCCTCGATCTTTGAGTTGAGTTGTCAATATGCGCCACAAACTTCAATTCTAACTATTGAGGTGTCCCGGCAGCTTGAAGTTTATACTTAACGGCTATACACACAATTGTGCTAAGCTGAAATGGGCTGTGTAATGATACAGCACAGACAGGACGGAGATGTTTCCTTGAGTGGTAATATCTCTCCGGAGTCAACAGCCGGACTGGCATTCCAGCAAGAAAGAGCCTGCTTTGGCTGCCTTGCTCATGATCTGCTAGATGGCCTTGTTGGGAATTATCATGGAAGAGTAAGGAACAGAATGAAAGAAGCCGGCTGCTGCTTGTAATTCGCACTACTTGACAAGGAGATAAGATTTATTAGATAATGGTTCAGGTTTTTGCTGTACCATTCCGTGGCTAGTAACACTGTTTGCATGCATATCTGTAAGGCTTAAGCCGGCCCTGCGTTTGACATCGGGCTCGTGGCCTATTTGAGATACTAACATGTTCCGTTTTAAGAAGTGAGTCCGCTTCTCGTCTATGGGCTGTGTGGACACACAACCTTATCTCTGTTTTATTCATTAGCTATTGGCGAGATAGCCGCAGTGATGCGAGCCGAGACGAAATGCAGATGTAAGCGCGAAATCTGCGCCAATTCACTTAGGAAGGGGGGCGTGAGGATGGAAAAAGCCCTCGGAGATGCTTCCTGGAAAGGTTTAAGTTAAACATGCCAGATGTACGGCTAGTTGATGAATGCCAATGGCTTTATCAAGCTGCTTCTTTGTTCTTACATACGGAAACGTGTCCTGGAACTTGTACCTGTCACAAAATAAAGCTCTATGGTGATCATCAGGATTTAGTTGCTGTCTTCCTACACCCTACATAACTACAATCTTCAAGATGCTGCCTTATGAATTCTAGTGGCATTGCCATGGAGATGTTAGGTACCTCCTAAAAAATAAACTCCAAGGCTAGCCAGTGATAATGACAGTGATTGAGGTCAGCCTAATGCTGAGAATACCTATAACCAAATATGCCAACAAGGAGTCTGTTTACTAGGCAGGGAGGTTCCTAGGCCAATGATGCAACCAACCAGCTTAGCTTTAATTGTTAGGGCCTGCCTACTATCATTACTCTGCAGGACTTGCCCTATAGCCAGGACCACTCAGTCTATTATTTGCCCATGAATTCGAGTTCATCGCCAGCCAATTTCAGCTATTAGAACATCGGTAACCTCTTAATACTGTAGCGAGAGATTAAGCGTCGTGGAGTTACCGTTACTTATGTCTAGACTATCACTCACTGTCGTGTTTTGAGAGTATCTTCGTGGAAGCTATTAGAGTGTTTTTCGTTTTTTTTTCTCCATCCTGGACCACCCTTCCATGCAATGTGACCCAGAGCCTTTAACTCAGACTGCTTCTTATTACTAGTATATGTAGTGCATATGCAGTTCATAGGCTTTATAGACCGTCATGTACTATCCCCTCATTGCATGTGAGTCTCCTGACTGATTGGATATTACGGTAGTATTGCGGGCGCGCTGCGAACTAGTCATGGCAAGTGATATGGCAGCTTCTCCATCGTCACTTGGAGCTAATAGTTTATGATAGAACGGTCAATTTTCGAGCTGTTATATATAATATATCAAGGCATTGAAATGTACTTATCAATAGGCTATTACTCTCCGCCCAGCTGACCTTTTGTTATATAATAACTATCACACGAAATCCTTTGTGTATCCCATTGGACTCGAGGGGCCACGTCGGCCAGCATAGTAACCTTACTTGTGCAGGAGACTAGCATTTACAGGATGAGGATCCTTTTATTGAAGACCTTGATGATAACAACTAGCGGCAATCTAGCCCTGTTAACCTTCTCCCATAGTTTGTTAGTTCGTAACTGGTGAATTTGTCTGCGTATATGCACAATTTCCGGAAATTCATCCCCTACGACATGTCATGTTAGTATAACCGGGCTCATCGGATTTACTATTTGTCCGTGATTTTAACTGGGCTAGTATTACCCGGCATGTTTTGAGGGGGCGAGTTGGAAATTACTGGCGCCAAGTGCCTACGCGGGATTTTTTTGCAACCTCTATGTGTTCATTAAGAGGGGCTGGGTCCTGTTAGCTTAGTACTAGTACTACTATATATTCGAAGCTACCTGTCACAGAGTCAAAGCTTTTACGCTCTTATACAGAATACAGGATACTTCAATGCATCCGGTGAGCCGGTACAGTGTCAATTATGTGCTGTTATCTTGGCGTAGGTGACGCTTCTGTTCCCTAGGAGATCTACTAGCACTGGTATTAAGGACACACGCATATAAAGCAACTATGTAGTAATGAAACTCGCATGGGCAGTGCCTAGGTATATGGTCTTCATAATACCTTCTGTTCATAGCGTGTAGCAGTTCGTTATTACAGTTGTAGAATTGACGCTAGAATGACATTAGTGCTACATAGCCTATCGGTTTGAAGAAGCGTGGAGCATTACTGTTGTTTTCTGTTTCGAGGGTTGGAACAAGCTGAACTCTAACCATACTAAGTAAGAGTCAGAATATGGAGTTGATACTTTTCGGGACCAAGTTTCAAAGTTATAAGGGAGTATCTTGCATAAAGACGTTGACGTTAGAACCATACTTTGACCCCAGGAATTGTACAGAGCCTGCCCTACGCTGATTTTTGAAACTACTAGTAGTATAAAACGAAGAGTCGTCACCCCGTCAAACCGGAACAAAGAACCCAAAAGAACCAAGTACGCCCGGGAGATATGACTAACACATGCATGTTCATAGGTTAGGAGTATGTATGTACATATAAGTATGCATAGGAATTAGTCAATATCAGATAAAGGGGCTTTGGCATGGAAGACTTCGATATCTTCCTATTATGATAGTTCAACTTGCGGTGATATAAATGAACAAAGCAAAGGTAGAATAAGATATAAAATCATCACACAATTCTAGGACAGTCCAGCTTGAAAACTGCACGGCGTAAGATCTGCGTTAGACCGACATGAAATAAGACGTATATAGAAACGTTGATATTGTGATAACGGTGATGTTCGGCCAGTGCATCAGATAGAGGTTGGGAAACTACTTTTCTGAGTGTTTGCAATTTTCCCGAATTCTGCCGGCTAATCGGTCTATCACACCTTACTATTGTAGAAACAATTTAGAGCGGCTCGTTCGGTTGATTTTCTCACTGACCTACACTTGAATTTGTCACACCTAATACCAGCCCAAGTCATGCCTATCATCTGCTCTATTGTCATTATAGCCGGGTCCATTATCCAATTTCGATGCAGAAATTCAGCCCATTAGCTTAAAGCTTCTGTTACGAAACTTTGCTGGCAAGGGCGTGTTTACGTAGCCTAGCCAGTTTCGAAGCTATTCACTCATTTGAAGCTTCAACTCATAAGCGAACGACCAGAAAGTTTTGGTTTGCTATAGTAGTAATGAGACTATAATCATGTCTATTTCTTACTAACCTGATATTTATCCAACATTTCTAACGGATGCTGGGGTTGCAGTTGGCCGGTCTCCTCTTAGATTTGACGCTAAACTAAGATTTTCAATTCCTTCCCCTAGCCCCACGACCATGGGGTCTTGCTAGCGAAAGCCACCGTCTCACCTTTTAGACGTTAAATACACACACACACACACACACACACTGCAGAGGGAGCGCCAATGGAGGCAAAATATCATCAAGGCAACATAGCATACAGCGCCCATCACAGCAGACCCATAAGCCTAGCGGGCAGTTCTATAACAAAGCTAGCTATACCAAGAAACGACGGGAGAGACATCGACAACCGAGACCAGACCCCACTGACTTCCTCTCGTCTTGTGGGTTCCTGAGTTGTAGCTCCCAAGCCTGTAGCCGTCCTTGCACTGAAGACAAGTTGGGAGACTTCTCCTCCTGCTCTGGCTGGCTAAAGTAACGGCTTTAACGGTAGAAGTAATAACACACTGTTGTTGTTGTTGGATCTGTCGTTTTTCCCCTTTGGTGTCTTCTGCTGCACCCGAGTCCGTATCTTCAACGGATACCTTTCTGCGTCTTGTTCGCCATTAGCTTTCTATTTTGTTTTGCTCCAACTCAACCTCTTCTAATCCTTCTTCTACTGCCTACCCCCATTGCCGAATTTCCTAGGTACACTTATTTGGCGTGAGGCATCGACCTTCTTGGAACCCGTTCGCGCATCTTCTGCACCATCTCTTTTTTTTTCCCCTAGTTTTTCTTGTCATTAGCTAGTCGCCTACTTGCATATTTGTAATTGCGTGACTGACAAAGTTTACATCGGAGAACGGACTGCTGCGCCGAGACCAGATCCTTTGTCCAAAGCCGTGGCGGAGGGCTTAATTTCTGGTCATTCTTCTCCGACACAATCGCCTTTGCTTCTTGCAAGCTGCCTCATTCTCGAGATACCCGGAGCCAGAAGACGACTTGCCTTTGCAATTGCAGCAACCTTCCTCGCCACAATAACGAAATTAACGAACTTACGATTGAACTTGATATATCTAAGCTACTTGTACTACAGTATTGCCACCAATTGGATTATCGCCGCCTTTAGCCAATTCTGATCTTCTGTTACTGACCACAAGAACTCTTCTCACTTACCTCGATCGACGGACGACTAGGACATTTTCGTCTGGTACTGTTATACTTGCAGTGCTGATCAACTATATCTTGATTCTACTTGCTATATATACCCCCAACGACACAAAATGATGCCCCAAAACTCACAGATGGCGGCGTATACATTTGCGCCCCAGCAGCAACAGCAACAGCAACAGCAACAGCAACAGCAACAGCAACAGCAACAGCAACAGCAACAGCAACAACCGCGCGAAAATCAAAAGAGTGAGATTCGGCTTACAGTAGAAATTGAGTTGTCAATTTCATAGCTAACAATCTCCCATAGACTATGTTTTCGTTGACGAGCATAACCGCCACAAAAGACTCAAGGGTATGAGAAATCTTAACTTGACATCGGTGTTCCACATTATACTGATAATCTAATCTCTAGTGATGAGGGCTTGCGAAGGCTGTAGACGCCGCAAGATAAAATGTGACGCTGCGACTACAAATACATGGCCATGCTCTGCTTGTGTACGGCTTAAACTTCACTGTGTGCGCCCAAATGGATTCGACGGCTCGGATACGACGACCTACGAAACAACTACCGCTTCCTCGTCAACAACACCGGCTACTGCCCCCGTCCCGGAGTACGGTCAGGCCGCCGTAATGCAACCAACCTTTGATACAAATCCTCAGCAGCAAATGCAATCTGCACTTGGGGTCCCAGATGCGCAACTATATCAACCACACCAGTTTGATGCTTCGCAACTGTACCATCAAGTACCTTACCAAGACCAGCAGCTCCAGTACGCGCAAATAGGCGACCACAGATCTTCACAAATGAGCTCTTCGCAGATGATGAACTCATCATTTTCTTCATCACATGGTCTAATTCAAACTCCTTCGGCGCCATCAAACAACATGTATCCCGTAACACCACCAACTATATCTCAACCACATCCTCAACTTACTGGAGTATCGAATCTGAAGGTTGAATCAACACCACAATCTCAAGTCAACGATTTTGACTCGCCTGACAGCGGCTCACAGGGCTACAATAACTCAGATCTGTCAGATCTACTAGGAAACCTGAAGATGAACGACACTGGAACTGGTGAGATTATGCCTTCATATGCGTTATATACGGATTGAAAAGGCACTTACTAATAGTACATAGCACCCTATCTACGAAACAAGGCCTCGTTTCGTCGCGAACAACCACCACCAGATGAAGATGAAGAAGATGAGATCCTGGCTAGTCTTCCTCCAATGCGCGCTGGCAAAATTCGGATCCCTCCTGAGCTTATGCCAAGCGAAGGGACTGCTATGAATTATTTTGAGCTTTACTTTACTCATATCCATCCATATATACCAGTTCTAAGCAAACCTGAGTTTTATCGCCAATGGAACTGCAACCGCGCATCGATCTCTCCGCTCATCCTTGAGGTACTTTTTGCGTTCGGTGGTCGTCTTGCTGATGAAGCTTCGGAAGGACAACAATGGCTCGCTCTTGCCACAAAACATGTTGATACGTTCATGGACGTTCCTAGAATGAGCACTCTGCAGGCTGTCATGATCCTTTTGAAAGCTCGCGAATCTGTGCCGCAAAAGGGCTATTATTATCGTTCATGGATGAGCATCGTCTCTGCTATTCAAATGGCTCGTGAATTAGGCTTAGATGAGCATAGCGAAGACCACAATAGCGGTGACAGCTGTGATTTGCCCCCAGATGAATGCCGCCTCAAGACTCGTGTATGGCAAGTCTTGTACGTCCTCGAAACAATGATTGGCACCTCACAGGGGCGGACACAACTATCCATCAGCTGCGACGAGGTTGATTTTACTGTCCAATCTCGGGCCCAAGGCGAAGATCAAGAAGAGTTCCTCGTAAGCCGAAACTTCACATACTTGGCTAGACTTGTTCGCGAAGTTGGCCTCATGAATATCACTTACGGCCAAATGAAGAAAAAAACTAAGAACAACTCTTGGGCAACAGACCCAGAATTTCTAAAATATGGCCCGGCATTGAATAAATGGCACAAGTCTTTGCCTGCCGAACTTGATGTGACCTTTCCGATGGACGGTTCACCGCCATGGCTTTCTTCTGCTTTTGGTGGAAGTATTCTTACATACCACTACCTGTCCTTCATCCTATTTCACAGACCTCAGCTGGCTCTTTGTGACCCAAATATCCTTGATGGCCAGTACAAAAGTATTATGATGGTGTGCTCATCATCGGCGAAAGCTATCTGCAAAATTCACGAAGGCATATTGGCGCAATATGGATTGACTGGGCTACAAGGAATGTTGAGAGGTTTCAGCTATGTAGTATATTGCGGATTAACTTGCATCGTCATTCACTTGGTAGCAATGACTTCCCCGGATCCTGACATTAGTACTGATGCTGGCGACTTCTTTGCCAGACATATGCGACTTTTGGAGACTATCATTGCTGCATGGAGTATACCTGACGTCAAGAAGCAGATTGATGCTGTTCGTAAAGCGTTTAGTGCCGACATCCGAAAACCTTTTGCCTTAAAGCCTAGCTTCCCGTACGGCAGCCCAGCTTCTAGTCATTCAAGCCCACCACGGTCCCCCCGAGGAGATGATTTCTTCAAGCAATCGCCGCACAATGTACCGGCTACTATGGACTCGAGCATTGCTTCTAGTAACTACAACTCAATGACTACGCCTGTCAACACAAACTCTGTGCGAAATAACATGCTCATGCAGAATGCGCAGCCTGTATCATTGTCTACTACTATACCCTTGGGACAATCGCATGCACAGGGCCAACCTGTGTGGAACCCAAATCCAATATTTGAGTAAGCCTATCTATCCTACTGAATATTCGTTTTTTTTTAAATCTGTAACTAACCATCAAATAGGCAATGGAATACTACTTTTGGGCCACCCCCGACTATGCGCTCGCCTGTTGGGTCGGTTTCTCCTTCCCAGCCAGCTATCAATAATTCGCCATCAGCTGTTGACATGTCAGCTATGGCCATGCCTGGGAACGCATCAGTGCCAGCTACGCAACACATACAACATAACTACTCAGATGGTGCCTTTATGACGGCAGAAATGTGGCAGCAGTCCGTTGCAAGTGTGTATGAGGGCGGCCTAAAACGTGCTTGGGATTACGGCGAAGCACCTCGTAAACGGTGAATATAGACCAAAGGTCTAGCTGATGTTGATGACATCAGTATACTGGGGCGTTGTAAGGGATTTCTAAGCCCTCACAAACAGTAATGTAGTACAACAACCGTACTAGTATCAAATATGAAGTATACTATATGTGCATTCATAATATATTGAACATATGGAAACAGGATATTACAGGGTCTGGTTCATATAGCTGTGGGTTTGGTTAAACACTATTGAGGTTAAAATTACAAGAACATTAGCCCTCGGCTGCTACACTCAACTTCTGTTACAAGTACAGTACACGATTGATATTCTGTTACACAATGTGAAGCACCATGCCATTATTGCAATCTACGCTTTCTTCTTTTCCATGGCCGAAATACGCTCCAAACGAGCCTTGAGCTCGTCCCATATCCACCCCTCCTGGACACCATTATTAGACCCGGATATATTCAAATCCTCGACAGCTCTGAAGCGATACCACTTCCGGGCAGCGTTTTCCCTGGCAACATCCTGCGGTATGCGGTAAAAATTGACCATGCCAAGTCTGCGGCGCGGGTGTGCAGCGCGTAGTACACGAGCCTCGATAGTGGTGGTACGCGGTTTAGCGATAATGGATAAGGTGGTGATGTCGATTTGGGCGGTAGGCGGCATATTCTTGACATAATGGCGTAGAGCATCGCGTGAGCCACGGGCGCTCGGAGGTAGATGGATATGAAGAAAGGCCACATACGGCGAGGTTATCACGAGCACGAGTGATAAGGGGATGATACCGCACAACGCCACTTGTTGGAAAGAGAGGGGGGGGGTATAGTCAGCAAAGATATGAGGTCATTGGCGAGTTAGTTCAACATACAGGTAATAGCCTTCTGGTTGTCTTCCTCGGTACCAACATAGGCTGGCACGGCAATGCCACAGAAGAAGGCACACAAGACGATGGTTGTCATCTTCAACACAGCGATGAAAGTGAAACGGCCTGTGCCGACATGAAAGATTGGAATTCTTGCTGGAAACACTACAATCAAATCAAAACAAGAAAAAGAGGCCCCGTTAGTCAAGTCATTCTTGCTAACAAGAATATAAATGTCGCGTTGGTAGGCAATCCAAGGCCTTGGGTAGCAAACTTACGGTTTCGGTGAGTGATAGTTAAGGCTGATTCCGTAGTTCGCAGAGCTTTCATCTGTGAGAAAAGCCGCGCTGGTGATACAGACACAGTCTTTGGCAGCTTATGGAGAGTCCATTGGCAGCCTGTATGAAGGCACTGAGTAGATATATGAGGCGTGATGGAGACGCTACTTTGGCGAAAGACGGCAGCATGTGAAGCCACTGAGGCTTGCAATGTGCCCTTTGTGCGGAGCAAGACCATCATTCTAGAGAGATCATTCATGAGATTTCGTGGCAAGTACTTCAAGGCTTCTGTTAATATCAGGCCACCAACCTGGAGTTAGATTGAGGCTATCAACACGTGAGAGCTGGCTTCTTCTTAGCCTGCCTCGTTAAGCAGTCCGTCAACCAGGGATCACAATACTTGTCGCAAGAAGAAAGACAATAAGAAGTCCCAGCCCCACTAAAGCTTGATCTTTCGTCGCTATTGATTGGCCATTCTCAGACAAGCAGGACTCTTGTTGTTTACTTAAGGTCACTAAAAAACACGAAGTTTCGGCGGCTTTATAGGGCCTTCTACTTTATGAATATGGTGGGGTTATAGACGCATCATCATGATCATGAGCCCCGCTGTGTTCAGACAGGAGTAGATGAGGGGACATGGGGAATATGAGAAAAAAGCACACGAAGACATAAGGATGAAAGTAATGTCTTGGCATTAGAGACATTTAAGCTAGGGTTCCCTTATATAGTAAAAGTTAAGCTTCTCCTAGAAGCTCTTAGACGATGTTGGCAGTCAGCCACTTCTCCCACTGCTCGACGGTCCAGCCAGAGCTAATATCGTTCTGCACAACACCATCATAGATGACAGTCGGACTAACATGTACGCTAACAAGTCTCGCCGTCTTGATAGCATGCTTAAGATCGTTGGTAACACCATTGCCAATATTCAAGCTTCCATCAGCCGTAGGCTTCTCGGCTATCTCCAGCAGCTTGTAGACGGCATCAGCGTCGACGCCGACACTGCCGGCCAGAGCAGCTAAGCGCTTGTACGTGTTGTTTCTCGTCTCATTGATAAGCGAGATATCAAAGTACTCCGTCTGCTTCTCGAACAGCACCGAGCTAAACGCCCAGAACTGAGCGGGGTTCACGCGTTGCACGGCGAGAGCTGCCTCGTGCAAGTACGTCGACGACGGGTGCCAGGGCTGCACCTGCTGGCGGAAGACGAGGTGTACGTTGGGCGCCCAGGCGCTATTGGCCTTGATCAGCGGCACGACGGAGTTAGTCAGCGTGCGGAAGATCTTGGCGCTGAACGGGCAGCAGTAGTCCAAAAAGACTTCAATTGTGTGGGCGGCCGGAGGAACACCGGCAGCGATGGCAGCTGGCGTGCCAAAGGCTAGGCGGGTGGCAGCGAACTTGGGAGCGACAGCCATTGTTATTAGAGATTGAGGTTTAGTGTGTGTTTAGTATCTGTTGATGGCGATAGAAAGTAGAAGAATGTTTATAAAGGGAAAAATATTAGAAAAGAGGAGGAAAGACGAAGAATGTCCTGCGGTAAGAAACCAATCGCCTTTTAATGCGCCTTAAACGGAGCTGAAGCTCGTCATGCATCGTCCCGCGCACGTAAGCTAGCCTCTTGTAACAGTTTGATCAGATAAGTATATGCTGACAAATATAAAATATACATTATATCCGCCATTATTGAACTAACTATACGAAAACGAATGTACCACCAGTTTGACAGCTGTCTTGGAATATGCTAGATTTTATATTTACAATCGTGTGCACTGTAATCTTCAGGTTTCAACCAATTCGGCCAACTATCGCTACATTGATCTCCGTGTGGCGGTCTTCTTGCAAAATGGAAGACTAAATTAGCATTTTTCTCTTACCTTACAAGAAACAGCCAGTATGTGGTAAGATCACAAGAATTTGCTTGATGAATTGTCCAAACAGAGGTCATTACTAAAAGAAAAGAAGAAAGCTAAATAGTAACAGACTCAAAAAAACACAGTCAAAACACCACTCCTCAGTTACATTCCAGACAGTTCGCCATCGTCCTCATCTGGGATCGACCAATCAAAGTCAATAATCATATACTTTTTTGACTACGAGTCGAAGAGAACATTTCGAGCTTAATGGCGTTATGTCCGATACCAGTCTGATTGATTTCAGTAACTAGAGGTTCAATGGCTTTAAAGTCTTTCTTATCTATACAGGGTAGAGAGAGAAGTTGAGCAGATCTAAGGTAAGCAATTCAAGCTGAAGCTATGGATGGAATCACAATACGAGAGCTGACGGTAGTAGCAAATCAATATAGTTGATTGTCGTAGTATCTAGGAGCTAGGCAGCAATGAAGGCCACAGATTCAGCTCACCAGCCACGTGTTATCACAAAATAATCATAAGCTTAGGGTGCATGTAGCCAACAAATGATGCCGAAACGATCGCCTCCTAGAGATTAGTACACGGATAGGCATTTCTAGCACTTAGCCAACAGTATTCTTAGCCACTACCCCACGAGCAAACTGACCAAAATTTCGATGATGCACTCTATCCACCTCCTCGCCCAGATTCGGCTGCGTAAACACTGCCAGTGTGTTGCGAGCGATTGCACCAGCACCAGCTTTGGCACCGACCCCACGCACAAAGTGTGGCACAGCTTTGAACCGCCCGCCCGTCATCAGCTGCAATGTCTCGCCCGTCTGGAACGCAATTGCATCGCGTGGGATCTTGACCTGTACTGTCTCGCCGCTACGTGAGTGGATATATAAGCCGGATGCTGGATCAGGGCTCGTTGGGAGTTCGGCTAGTGTCGGTAGAAGGCCGCTGATCGGGTCAGCGCCGGATGCGGGGACAGTGGGAGAAACAGTGCTCTCATCGATGAACATGGCCGACGTGAGGCCCGTCAGGCAGCCGTGGTCCAGATGCGTGGCACACCAGTTGTCGTCGTCGCCCTCCTCATCGGCATCGTTGGTGTTTTGCGGATAATAGTGTAGTAGACGGGCTTTGGTAGTGCTGGATGAACGGACGACATTTTCTAAATAGGCTTTAGGATAGTCCTCGATCTCGTGCTCGCCAAAGCGGTCGCACGCGCGAGCTACCAGAACAGCAACATCGATGATTAGGCGGCATAGAGCTTCAACGCTAGGCTTAAATCCCGGCAAAGTCTGCTCACCAGGCCAGACGTTAGGCGACAGATACTCGGGGAAGGTTTTAACAGAGAACTCTTCAGTTGGCTCAGCAGCGTCAAGCAGTGGGTTCACGTAGAATGCGCAATTGGCATAGTACGATCCCTTTGATGTATCCGCCTTGCCATCTTTAAGTGTTTCTTTCCCAAGAGACCAGCCAGTCAAATACTTCGCCGTGGCATTTTCAAGTTTTTCTAAGCGTCGATGTCATTTGTTAGTAGCATATCCATTAAAGTGGTAGTAGGATTAAGCGATCGATTGATCGCTACATCCCTGGTCATATTCTGGGTCGGGGAGATAGCAGGATCCGTCTCTAACGCCGTCCAGCAAGTCGGACTCCGGTTGGCTAAAGCAACAGGCATTCAAATAGTGTGATAAAGCTTCTATGGACGTACCAAGTTCCTCGCCAGGGAGGTTTCCTAGATACGATGCATATGAGAGAGCACGATGTCTTAACTCTGCAAACTCAGTTGGAACGTCCTTGACAACTAGAATACCGAGCGAGTCAGGGCCAAATGCTTCCTGGAGAGTCTCAAATGAGACGGTGCCTATCTCGAGAGTCAGTTAGCTGAGCGTCAAGCCAAATGCAGAAGCCAATGCCGGTAGGGTTTGTTGTTTGTACTTCATTATAGACCGTAACTAGGTTACTTACCCTCTTGCAGTTCTTTGAGAGAAACGATCACAGGGCTAGCACCAACTACCATTGTGGAAATTTGGAAAAGTATATCGTCGATAGAAGTAACTAAAGGAAGAAAGATCAAGCTAAGAGAACGAATGATACATCTAGCGAAAACTTAGAAGTTATTAACTCAATATTTGAGACTGGGCTCCCGCCTGCTTATATTTTATAGTGACATTTTGTACTAAGCCCATTCAGTGAAACCCAGTTCGTTGATAAAAAAATCCTCACTTTGCTATCTGCTTCTTTGCGCATTGATAATAAGATAGACCACCAAAAGGATCCAGCAATACGTAACAAATGTCCTTGAATATATATAGTACAACAGATAGTGATGATGTTGACGTAGTAGTTATAGATCATGCCCTAGGTCTTGCTGATACCCTTACAGCTGTCAGCAGCTGCAGTCTTATGAAATAACTTCTATAACTTGTCGCGCAGGATTTCGTCACAGGCGACATTTATAAAAGTCGCAATAACACAGAACCTTCGATTCTTCCACCAGTTAAACCACTCCTTCCCCCCAAGAATAAGTTATCCATTAAGGCAGAAAAAAATGGTGAAAGCTCTTGTTTTCAAAGGCGAGAAGAAGCCTAAAAAAAGAAAGCGCGCTGCTGCTGACGATGCTGGCGGTCCGTCTAAATCACTCGTGCCCGCCGACGATGGCGAAGACAAGAAGCCAGAGATTGTCGTTGACCCAGATAACGACGATAGCTGGGTCTCAGTAGACCAACCGAGCGACATATCTGGCCCGTTACTTTTGGTACTGCCGAGTGATAAGCCAAGTGCGCTCTCTTGCGATGCGACAGGCAAGGTCTTTGCCCTGACCATAGAGAACATCGTCGATGGAAACCCAAGCAGCGCAGAACCGCATGATGTGCGCCAAGTCTGGGTAGCCAATAAGATATCGGGTAGTGAGAGTTTCCGCTTCAAAGGTGCACATGGAAAGTAAGTGTACATATCCATCGTAAACGTCAATGGTCATACCAGAAGAGATCGCTAACTTGTCATTGTCACCGCTTAGATTCCTTAGTTGCGACCCCCATGGCATACTAAGCGCCTCATCCGAAGCCGTTTCCTATCTCGAGTCCTTCACGATTGTCCCATCATCTTCCTTGACTTCCGATATATTTCATTTGAAGACCTCCCAAGGCAAATTCATCAGCGTCAAGACTTCATCATCTAAGTCATCATCAGTAGAGATCCGTGGAGACGCTGAGTCTTTAGACTCTGATTCTACGACAATACGTCTTCGCATGCAAGCACGATTCAAGCCTCGTGTTAAGACAGCCAAAGAGGAACGGCTCAAAGATAAGATCAGCAGAAAGGAACTAGAAACAGCTGTAGGGCGGAAATTAGAGGATGATGAGGTGCGCAAGCTCAAGAGAGCGAGAAGAGAAGGCGATTATCATGAACAATTGCTCATTCTGAAGGCCAAGGGCAAGCATGACAAATACAGCTACTAAAAAGATGAATCGGTGGATTTATATGCAATCCGCTTTTTGTTAGTGATGACCTATAGACTTAATGACACATGATACCAGGGCAGCAGTTCAGCTGCTCTTATTCATTACTGTTTTCTTTTATTTCTTGATCTTAAATGATCTATCGATCCCAGGGTTTCTATAGAGGCGGAACCCAGCCCTTGATAGTACCGTCCTCGCCACCAGTAAAGACAGTCAGACTTTCATCAAAGAAGCAGAAACCTCGAATAAGCTCATTTCCATGAGCACCTGGAAGAGTGACCGCAGATTCAGGAGCCAGGCCCCAAGTGCGGCTATTCTTTGACATGTGGATAAGAGTAAAGCCCTGCTGACTAGAGCATTGTCAGTTGAACATTCATACTATTTTTTTTCTCATATATTCACTTACTCCTGTGAACCAGCACCAATGATAGCTCCACTGCCGTCCGTCTTAGTCGACACATTGGCGACATATTGACAACCTAGAGCAGCGCGCAAGTCGCCAAAGTCTAGGAAGGCGGACCCCTTTTCAACTTCACCAGCCATATCATACAAAGCAAAACGCTCATCGTTAGAAAGAGCGTAAACTTCGGTGTTGCCCAAGAAGTCGGCATGGTGGATAGAGGCATCGTGGTTGAAGGTCTGAATGACAACTTCATTCTCATCGGCGATTCTTGTGTCACAAATATTTACCAGGCCATCAGTTGAACCAGAAAGTAGATAGTTAGGCTCATTGGGGTGGAATTTCAGCTATAAGCCCATCGTTAGATATTTTCATATATGTAAAGATGCATCAGTTATACCTCCGTGATATCATTGCTGTGAACTTCTGTGTACTGCCGGCTTTGGGTTGAAGTCGAGCGAATATCCCTTTGAAAAGTTAGCAGCCATGTGCAAAGAAGAGACAAACTTGTGATGTACCAGATAAAGATGGAGGCTGCACGCGTTTGGTCGGAGTATTCGGTGCCAATGGCGATAGAGTGTGTCCTCAGGTCACAAGCCATAGATGATATAGGAGCATCGCCGGCTAGAATCAGATTAGTTATGCTTTTGTGTTGAAGATAATTCTATACAAACCTTTGAATCGTGCGACTTGCGCCTTTAAAGGGTCATTTCGCAGATCCCAGATCGAAACGGTGGCATCACTACCACTAGTAGCTACAAGAGAACCTTGACTATCTACAACCGTGAAATTTGTGAGGTTTTCATGCTTCGTCAATGACGAGAAGGTAGGGCCGTTCTTTAGATTATCAGGAGAAAACACAGAAAGCTTTTGATCAGATGTAATAGCAATAAGTGTAGACTGTAACCGTTGTACATCAAGAACGTAAACTCCGTTACCACTAGGGTTAGGATATTGGTATGTACTTTGATTCTGCAAAGTGTACATGATGTAGGTAAAGATGATTGAGAGATTACAAAATGCGAAAGGATAAATATGCTACTTCGGGAAAAGCAACGCAATCTAATATATTTTTTCCAAAGTAAGCACAGCAACGTCGATGTTTCTTTGAGTAGGAGGAGTGCCAACTGTTCCTGCAGTTAGCTAACCCTGGAAAAAGTTTAAGTTCGTACATGAGTAACTCTGCAGTTGAAAGTGGGGCAGTAGCGTCATATGTGGCTGACTAATCTTAGCTAAGCCAATCACAAAGTGCGCACCTAGCGTCTTTCGTCTAATATTAAATTATGCATACTCATAAACACCATTACTACAATGTTTATGCTGTGCATAAAGTATTGCTTACCTGGCGGAACCACTGCGAATTTTGGCAATTAGTAGAGAAAGTCCATCTACAACATACAACATTACTGCAGCGATTTGTACATTACGTGGACTAAAGCAGACTTATTTGCATATTCTATGTTTGCCCTCCATATTCCATCGACCACAACTTTCACAAGCTAGCTAGTCGAGCTGTGCTTGGGGTCTCAATCTATTCTGCCCTCTTTGTTTTGCGATCACTGCTTTTGTCTTCATGATCCTATAAAGCTGGCTTATTGAAGCTCGCCTGATACAATTTCAAGGATGCGGTCCGCATCACTCTGGCTTATCTGTAGGTCTCTCCAAGCACCGTTTGAGATTTCGTATCTCGCCGTTTATGGCCTGTTCGTTTAGCTGACAATAGCAATCTTCTAGTATTCTCGCAAGCCCTCGGGAACGTCGCTGCCGCCGAAAGCGACCAGGTTGTCCTCAATGACCAGGCCAATTCTTCCCCAAAAAGCGCATCCGCAACTGATATCGTGAGCGACGAATTTAAGGCTACACCACCCCCACAACCAGGTTAGTCGCTACTCTAATTCTACCACATGTTACATAATATTCTTGTACTAATACAATTCAGGAGCTGAGTTTGTCGACAATGCCCGACTTATCTTTGCTACGCTCGAAAAAAACCCGCCAAAGTCACAGTACCGCCGATCTCGAGGTTTTCTGACCGAGCACCTTCTCAGTGCACTCCCGTCGTTCTCTCTTAACGCCCCCGAAGACGGCCCGTCGCCGATAAACTCACGCAAAGCGCCACCCGAGCTTCTGAAGGCCGTATCTCTGTTAGAGCAGGCAGCTGCAGACTCAAACACTGATGCGCTTCGTTTCCTCGGCGATCTATACTTCTATGGCAATTTCACCTGGCCGCGCGATTTCGACCAGGCTTTTAGCTACTACAAGCAACTGGCTGCCGCCGGAAATTCTGATGGCCATTTCATGACCGGCCTTTTCTACTCAACGGGACTTAGCTCCCGGGCGCCTCAAGACCAAGCTAAGGCTCATCTGTTCTATACGTCTGCTGCTAGACTCGGTCATACCCGGGCTCAAATGGCCATCGGTTTTCGTCATCACATGGGCATTGCGACGCCCAAGAGCTGCGAAGAGGCGGGCACATACTATCGCTCGGTAGCACAGAAAGCCATTCAATGGATCAACTCCGGCCCTCCAGGTGGGCAGCTTTGGGTCATAGAAGCCTACAATATCCCCGAACAGACGGGAGGAGTATACGGAATGGGGGCTAGCGCAATTACATCCGGGGCGAATGCTGTGAAGTCTAATCCTAACTCGGATGCCAATGCAGCTGTCGATGATGTGATTGAATACCTTGATCTGATGTCCAAGAAGAGCGACAGCAAGGCTTCTCTCAGTCTCGGACGTCTGTACTACGAAGGCCAACGCGGGCTGGATCGCGACTTCAACCTGGCGAAGAAGTACTTCAACATGGTAGCGAATCAGTACTGGAAGAAAGACGGCTCTATCGTTGACAACCCCCAACCCAATCTAGAGAAATATGCCGGAAAGGCCGCCACTTTCCTAGGCCGTATCTATCTACGTGGTGAGGGAGTTGACCCAAACTTTATTCTTGCCCGTAAATGGATCCAGAGAGGCATTTCAACCAGTGAAGCACAAGCGTACTACTTAGAAGGCTTGATACACAAGAATGGCCTAGGCGTTGCTAAAAACCAAGCTGCAGCGACTGAATGCTTCAAGTACGCCGCTGAGAAACTTGACTTTGCACCAGCACAGGTTGAAATAGGAAAGATCTTCCTAGAGCGTGGAACTGAGAACGACATCAAGATTGCCCACCATTTCTTTGATCACGCAGCCCGCAATCAGAACCTCGAAGCTCATTACTATCTTGGTGAGCTTGCCTATCAGGGTGTTGGTCGCGATAAAGCATGCAACCTCGCTACTCATTACTTCAAGCGTGTAGCTGAGAGAGTTGAGCCTCTGGTGTCTACCTGGCCCATCGCTAACGATGCCTTCGATAATGGGGATATCGACACTGCTCTTATACATTACTTGGTAATGGCTGAGCAAGGCTGGGATGCAGCTCAAGTTAACCTAGCGTACATGGTAGACCCCGCCAAGTCATGGCTTACGCTTCCCATAGCTACCTCATCACTTCCCACACTCATCACTCCATTTCAGGACCCTCGCATTGCTATGATCTACTGGACACGCTCCTCTATGCAGGGCAACATTGACGCCACGGTCAAGATTGGTGATTACTACTACTATGGCATAGGCTGCGAGAAGGATCTGGCGCAGGCAGGTAACTGGTACAATCTAGCCTCGGAGCATTCTGCTAGTGCACAAGCTCTATGGAACTTAGGGTACATGCATGAGAACGGGCTGGGTTTAAAGCAAGACTTCCACCTAGCAAAACGCTACTATGACTTGTCGCTAGAGATAAGCAGCGAAGGTTATCTACCCGTGACATTAAGTCTACTAAGACTGCGTATGCGCAGTGCGTGGAATACCTTAACACATGGCCCAATCCATTCGATCCAAGATGAACCAAGTAAGTTGCTATCCATTCCTTTCCTTTACCAAGACACACCATCCCCTCCGATATACATAGCAACGATATGTTCAGTTTGGCAACATATTTATGTCATGTAGTGACGTGACATTGGGACTATTGTACTGATCTTTGAATTTAACAGAAACTACCGAATACAAATCAATCGCGGAATGGGTTGTAGCATTTATGGCTGATAAGCCACGGTATTACGAGCAGTACTCAGAGAACATGTTCGAGGACTCGTACACCGAGGAACCACACCACGAAGTCTATGATGACTCTATTCTAGATACAATGTTGCTCCTCAGCATCATCATGTTGATTTCAGCCCTTATATATTACCGCCACCAGAGACAGCTTGACATGCAACGCAGACAGCAAAACGGCGGAAACCAGCCGCCCGTCATGGTTCCCATCAACCCTTGGGGGCGTCAACTCCCTGGAGAGGTAGCAGAGCAAGAACAACGCCAACAGCCACAGCAGCCACAGCAGCAGCAGCAACAACAACAACAACAACAACAACAACAACAACCTGGTCATGAATTCAACCAATTAGGTGGTCAATTCCATAACTGGGGGGCTGGTGGTGTTGGTCATTAGTTATAGTAGGCCGATTTTTTTATTTTGTCTTATTTTATTGCACATGATTGATGTTCCATCAAATGGAATAGCTGGAGAATAAGAAAGCGAAATTTCAAAGAGAGGAGGTTAGAAATCAGGATGGGCCCATATCTTGTGCCCTGGGGAGTATTATTATCCCTCGTTTTGTAGTTTACTTTGCGTATCTCTTCATATTGTACATACACATAATTATCATCCAGCGCCCCAATGATTTATACTTATATTTTGCCGATATGCCAATAGCTGCTATATATCTTTAGCATCCGATGTTGCACTACATTATCTACGGATTGGACCTTCACATTACAAGTTCTGATATATGACAGTGTCTGTAATGTGATATGATTAGTTTACAGAAATGGCAAACGTGGCTATAAGTCATAATTTATATAGTATATTATTTATTTCAAAGCATAGAGACCGTTTTGGGGGGAGTGACGGACGAGGAAAACATCTAATCAAGTAATGAGTTAAAAAAAAATAGACGAAGAAACTAAAGAGTCAATCTCGATGATTCTTTGGGTTGAGAGCCTGATAAAATGGGATTAGCGATAGAGAGAGTCAGTTTTCAGTCTAGAGCCAGAAGTGAAAGAAACTTAAAACCCTAATAGCTAAATCTGTCGAAGTTAGAAAGGTTGGCTTGACGTTAAGGTCGTTGTTTATATATGAAGATAATGGACAAAGACTGGTAACAGTAAGAAGCCCATCCGCTAAGGGGTTTGTAGTCTCAGATTCTTCTATAAATTTAGGTCTTAGACGGCTTCAACGAAGTTGCATGTATATGTCATTAGGTTTCTCTCTGCTTGGAAAAAGAAATATGGCTAGATCATTTTCACAAAAAAAGCAACACAGATGGAATATCTGTGTATTGCCTAACGATTGTCATAATAATCCTACTTTTCAGTGATATCTTTAAATGATAGGCCATTATTTTTAACTTGTGTCCTCTTGTAGGGTTAGTTCCCAGATCCTATTAATTGGCGATAAACTCTATCACTAGGGTTAGTTCAGTACTTACAATCAAAAAGGATAATCCCGGCACTTCGATACAATTTAATCTACATATCTGACTCAACTACAAAGTCCATCTGAACCATTTGTTTTGTTGAAAGCATTCACTGAATAGGTACCCTTGCTACTACCTACAGATTCATCTAGCGAAACAAAAGAATGTTAGTAAATAAAAAGAGAACAATTCTCAGTGATTTCAGCACTCTCATCGTGTTCTACTGAGTAAGGCGCAAGGGTCAGCGTTGGTCGGTTTTCAATTTTCCCGCTTCAGGCATATGAAAGAAGATATCCGGAGGTCAATATAAGGGCCGGCTCCGTCGGCTTATGGAAAAGGCTTACCAGCTAGGTTTAGAACCATGGTAGGCGATCGTGAGCGATTGCAAGGGGGTCGTCTAAGCAAGCAAATGTAAAGCAATCAAGTAGACGAAGCGTCGTATAATCTCCGTGATTCCAGTAAACATTCAATATATACAATTACAATTACGAGCAAACGAAGTTTGAGTAAGGCAAGCTCAGCCACTATGGTTGGTGCCATACTCCGTTTCCGGGTCTTTGCATAAACCAAGGCCCATTTTGCATCTTCATTCTACGAGTACGTCATACTTTGGGTTTATCGGTACTATAATATACCGCCATAATCAGGGCCGAAGGCTGGTCGCTACTACTACTGTAGCAAAGGACGATAATGAGCAGACCTCACGGCCTCATCATTCCTATTATGCGATCAGACCAGCCGCTCGCTGTTCAATCTGTGCTATTCATGCATGTTGTTAGCAACTGGGATGACCCTTCTTTAATTTAACTTTGGCGGACAATCTAAGAAACTTAACTTCATCAGGTCTGTGTGTCAAGGTTAGCCGGATCTTCCGCACACACCATGTTTAAGTATAAGGTTTCAATGCTCACTAAATCATTGGAATTATCGAGCTAGCCAAATAATATATTAGTAGTAGTAAAGCGCTAGACACATGTTATTGGTATTTCTCATCTATCCCCAAGCAGAAGGCTGAATACTATACGATGTAGATATCTCCCGTCAAACTTGAATATCGCCCTATCGACGGACCTATTGTTTGGTATCACGTTTGCCCACCAACTAACTCAGTATCTTGATGGGAAAATTGCATAAGAAAATTCAAGCCGGTTATATGACCCTGGCAGAGTTACACGCAATGCTATACGATGATAATACGCATAATCATCATCATTCTACCATAGAGCTGATAACTGCAAAAACTAATATATCGATTTGCCCCAGAATCAAACAACCGTGGGTGCGCGCTTTGATGTCCGATGCATACCCCATTAATATTCGGCACCGGTCTTTGGGCTTACACGACCACGCTAGTAGGCACAATATTTACAGTAACAAAGCAACCCAATCTTGAACATGGGTCAATATGAAGAGTTTTGACTTTGGCAAGGAAGTTGTCGAGAAGTTGCTACAACATCCGATCGAGCATGCAACTTTACCGATATGCTAGGCTTCACTTTCGCCAGTGGGACCCTAATTCCTTGATCTGCGTTGGGCTGAACCATCGTGAACTTAGTCGCGTGGGAAACATAGAGCTTAGAAGTATCTCGGAATCCGCCATTGAGTTCATATAAAAGGCTGTTAATAGTCCCATTCTTCCAGTCCAGTGGTTCTCTTCCTCTTCACGGATCACCGCCACCGCTTCAGTCATACTTTCATTCAAGACCCAACAGACCAGAAAGCCTCATCTCCCTTAACTTATACCTTCATTTCCTCCATCAACCTACCATTTCATCCGCCTTTTCTCCTTCCTTAAGAATTCAAGATGATGTCCAAGTCCTCTATCATCGCTGTCGGCGCTTGCCTTGCCTCCTCTGTGCAAGCTGCTGCCATTCGTGCTCCTGTCGTCCCCGTACTTGACCGCCGTGACAGCGAGTTTCTGTGCTACAACACCAGCATCAGCCTGCCTAACATCACCATCTACGCCACCGGTGGCACTAGTACGTTATTGACACCCGTCTTATCTTACTTCTTGCTTACATACAAATACTGACCCCTGGTTCCTTTAGTTGCCGGCTCCTCGAGCAGTTCTACCAACACTGCCCACTACACCTCTGCCCAGCTAGGTATTGCTACCCTAGTCAATGCCGTGCCTGAGCTCTGTGAGCGTGCCAATGTTCGTGGCGTGCAAATCTCCAACGTCGAATCAGAGAGTGTCAACCAGACTATCCTACTAGATCTTGCCCACCAAATCCAGGCAGACCTGGACAGAGATGACACTACCGGTGTTGTCGTGACCCATGGCACTGATACTCTAGAGGAGTCTGCCTTCTTCCTAGATTTGACTGTCATGTCAGACAAACCTATTGTTGTTGTTGGCTCCATGCGCCCTTCCGTAAGTGACCTCTATCACATCACCTAACAGCTCAAGGGTTTTGTCAAAATTATATAAGGGTTGTTGCTATGTGTAATCTTTATCAGTTTGCTAATCTTGTAATTTTCTGCAGACTGCCATATCTGCTGACGGGCCGGCCAATCTTCTGTCAGCTGCCACGGTTGCTGTCGCAGACAGCGCCAAGAGCCGCGGTACGCTAATCTTGTTAAACGACCGCATCGCTGGCGCACGCTACACCACCAAGACGAACGCCAACACTTTGGACACCTTCCACCCTGGTGACCACGGCTTCATGGGTGTCATGTACAATCTGGAACCCATCTTCTGGTACGCGCCGTCGCGCCCTTATGGCCACCATCACACCGACGTGAGCAACATGACTAGCCTGCCAATGGTCGATATCCTGTACGGCCACCAGGAACACGATGTGCTGCTGATGGACAACGCGGTGGCGAATGGTGCCAAGGGCTTGGTCTTGGCTAGTATGGGCGCTGGTGGCTGGGGTGCTGCTGGTGACGAGGAGTTGCAGAAGGTCTTTGATGCGAGTAACGTGCCCGCTGTTTACTCTCGTCGCACTACTTGGGGTTATGTCCCTCCCGCCGAGGGTCTTTCGATTGGCGGCGGTTTCCTTAACCCTCAGAAGTGCCGTATACAGCTGCAGCTTCTGCTAGCTGAGGGTCTGTCCATTGATGCTATCCACGATGTTTTTGAGTGGTAAAGCATCGACTATGCTTAGTGAGGGGACAGTAGTACTTGGTTGTTCTTATGTTACTTTGTGACCTCTACTGCACAAGCTAGGATTGATTTTAATTCATGTATATATGTAATACTATTCCGAAGAATGTTTGAACATGTGCTTGGTATCGCCATATTGTAGTTATGATTTGGACTATTTATTATCTGTGTCTGCAAGTTAAGTACTGTTATGTCCACTAAAGGGTTAGAAAGGCTAGAGCCCTTTGCCTCATTGCTGCCTGATAGCCGACATTTCCCAGCCTCGCGATTTGACAACTGTTCACTAACGTTCCAGTGTGAAAGCGGTGTAATCCATGTTAAACGGCAGATCTATTGGCAATGAGATTGTTGTTTTGGTGGTCCCGATTACGACTACACCTGATTGGCTGAAAGGTTTTTGCCGGTGGAGCATAGCCAGCCCCACTTAGAGGGCAGAGCTCTACTATAAATACCGCGCCAGCCCGCCGTTCTTTTTAGTAATTTTCTTTCCTTTCTTCTTTAGCTCTCTTTGCCTTTTGGCTAAGATCAAGTGTAGTATCTGTTCTTTTCAGTTTAATCTCTGAAAGTGTTCTAAGGAACACAATCTAGATTATACTTATTTTTGGCTTTCGAGCTTGGGCCGCTGTGCTTGCACATGTCCTCGCTCATAGTGTCCCTGGTATTTCACTGCCTCCAGGCGACGCGAATTTTTTTTTTTTCATTGCTAGACGGGCTTTGCTTCCCGGCTTGTGAAGAAGATATTCCATATTCTCCCATAAAACGGGACATTTTTTATTACGGTCAGCATATAGGCGGTACTGATACGAATACGTCGGCTGTTTCATAGTTTAATGCAAATCCTGAAATATGTAGTACTAGCCTGTGTGTAATGTGACCCAATTTCGTCTTATATACGGCAGGTAGCTAGAGTTTTTGCCTGTCAACATAAAAGTGGATATAAGAGCTCCAAAAAGCTGCTTTCTCAAAGAAGTAATCATCTGTTAAGACTTTAGAGGAAGATAAAGTCAAGTTCCGTAGTTTAGCCAGAGATAGACGGAGATAATATTGAAACATTCCAACAAGTGTAGATAGGAAAGGCAAAAACAAGCTGTCGGCATCTTCCTGTGACCCTTTATTTTCAAACATCCGAACCTAATTCTTCCAAGCATAACAAGAACTGTACATACACGAAGAAAGGATAATCATCTTCCTCCAACAATTGACAGATAATAAACCCGAAAAGGACAGCAAGAAAAAGAAGGCCGCCACGATAATTCGACCAAGAAACGAATTTTAAAACAAAGTTCGTCTCATAAAGAAGAGGAAAAAATAGACAGGAAAGCTGTCCGATAGATCCACTTACATACACTCATACACTAAGTCATTGATACCATGACGACTGCTACCAACGACCTCCTGGCTACAGCCATCTTTGACGAGCTGAAGGCTCGCACAGAAGCTGATGCGAAGATTCGTGAAGACTTAGTACAGGCCGTGCAGAAGGTCAGTACGAGCAATGCCTTTTCTATGGGCTATCTGACTCGTGTCCATTCGACGCCTCGGGCAAAGTGTAAGTGATAGAAAGAAAAGGGTAGAATACCCCTTGAATATATGCACTTTACCCCATTGTTTCTTTTTATATGGTATATGGCGTCATAGGACATATATAGAATCATATCCGCGGGTTTGAGATCTACATATGCATCGCTATTCAAGTGCAATTTGGGCAATGAGGTTGTCTCTGAGAACAGTATTTGCTAATACCTCACTATCCTTATAGTCCCCCAGCTTCTAGCTCAGGTTGAAGAGGGCATCAAGAAAGACATAGAGAATCTCAAGGAACTAGCAACGTTGGCTTCCACTCAACCATATTACAAGTATGTAATACCACTGCTTATACTATGCTGTGACATATATATGATAAGAGAAGTTAATCTATTGATGATCATAGGTTCAACTTCCTCTGGAACCGTCCCATTGAAAATATCATCTTCACTCTTCTATTGACTGGTTTCCTCGGTGGTGTTGCTACCGAGTCATCACCAGGTGAGCTTGGCCGCATCATCACGCCCGAGCAAGCTAGCGAAATTCTTCAAGGTGTGTCTTGTATCATTCACTCCCTCAAATATATTTACCTTCCATGCATATCACGTAAATAAATTGTTAATAAAACACAAACAAGACAGGCACTTGTCTCGCTTTCTAACACATATAACACATAGTACCATACAACGTCAAAGACCAGGACGTTTTCCATATTACCATCGAAGAATACCTCTTAGCCATTACCCGCCTTACAGAAGAACTCTCGCGCCTTGTCATTAATAGCGTAACATTAAACGACACGGCTCTTGCTGTGCAGGCTGGCCAGGTCGTCAAGGATATCTTTGCCGGCTTCCAGCTGCTCAACCTTAAAAACGATATCATCCGTAAGCGCGCAGATGCCATCAAATACCACGTCAAAAAGGTCGAGGACGTCATCTATGACTTGTCGCTACGTGGACTCTTGCCCACGAAGTTAACAGAACAGGTAGATGAGGTCGTGTAAAGGAAAAGAAAATCAACTTATTTCTTGGTGAAGAAGGGTTTGGAGTTTCAATAAATATATTCAAAACAACTTATGCTATACATAGTAGTTGAAAAGTAAGATAGCATCGATTTGATCGATAGAATACAAACATATCGTACATATATCACTTCATTTATACCCATGGTAGTACAACAACATCTCATAATTTTCATCTAGGATAGGGTTGACCCCCGTAACCCTACATATGAATAAACTGGTAGACTCTGGAAAATAAAACCCTATATTAAGTTGATATAACTCTCTGCGGGAAAGAGAAAACCGCTGAGCGATAGGTCACTTCTAATCGAGTAATAAGTTTAAAAATTAAATTGAAAAAGAAGATGAAGCTAAGTTTGAATGATGAATCATATTGGGAAATCAACCTAGAGAGCAAGAAGAAAAGAAATCATCAGAGAAAAGAACTCATAAATAGAGGAAGAGTTAGTTTAGTTACTAGCTGGTTGATTTTAAACCAATATAGTTAGTGATAGCAGATAACTCTGAGTTTCCGGTGCTACTCAATACTTACTAGGGTAAACTTTTCTGTTTTGTTTTTGTTTGCTTGTTAAGAGTTGGAAAAGAGGATAGAAAATCCTGCTGTTAGAGTGTCCAGCTTGTTAATCCTCAGCAAATATATAGTTAGAGCCATTTCAAAATTTTCGTTTCGATTGAACCTATAGCGCGTAATCACATCGTCTTTCTGCGCTGTTAATAATTTTTTATTCTTTCCTTTGTCCTTCCTTAGCGAGGAGGGATAAGGGCAGTTTATACAGAAATTAGCTGAATTTGAGCCTTGACCAAATCCGGAAGAAAAATGAGCTTCGCTTTATACCAACGGTATTTACTATGTAGTTTAGGATGCAAGTAAAAAAATTATTAGTCTGATACTACTGGTGAAAAAGGCCTAGTGAAGAGTAAGCCGATGGGAAATGAGACGTTGCTTAGTGGATAAGACAATATACAAAAAGCCGCTACAGTTGACGCCATATATGGCTTTTGAGATATCGAGGGCTGCTTTAGATCCAATTGGCTTGCTTTTTTTTTTTAGTTACCCGAAAGATATTCTTAAGGCTTATCCTTGAGTAGGATGGGACAACGAGATGAGATGTCCTGTGTCGTGAATAAACAAAGTAAAGTTAAGAGAGGGAGGGGTTGATTGGTCAGTCACTTTGCTTTGCCGTCGTCCTTGTAGTGTCCGTGCTTACTCTGTCATTGCTACCACCTTCTTGTAGTTTCGATTTTGAACGGCCGATTAGAAGGATGGCCGGCTTTTTTTATCTCCCTTTTCCTTTTTCGACGATGATATAATATGGATGTGGTACTGTGGGAATAGGCTGGACAGAGCTTGGGTCGCTTTTATCTCGTTTGTTACTAGTCGGGTGTTCGCTCATTACTCATTTCTTGCTCTCTTAATACCGTCCCTCAGCGCCTATTGCGGTTACTATAGCCTATCAGGACGAGCATCGGAATCTTGTCTCGTCCGTTCCCATCGGAAATACGAAGTGCGGTTACGATGGTTAACATTTGGCGTCGGCTGCAGGAGACGTTGTGAAAACTTTGATGGGATATTCTAAGGGCGGAAAGTTTAGGATTGAATATATTAAGCCGAAATGTACAAAGAGCTGACCTGAAAAAGAAAAGAAAAATCCTTTAGAGTCAAACTAGCGACAAAAGGAGCTTCGCTTCGAGATAGCAAAGTTGCTACAACTTTACAAATACTAGTTGGGCGTCTAAGATTTGCTACCATGGTTGCTATGATTCGGTGTTTAGCCATACTACATGGGTAGATCGAGTGACTGGATTTAGGAAAGCATGACTAGGGCAGAACTGAATATCATGCGCGGAGACCTCGGGCGCTTCGTTGTTGACTAGATTTTTTTTATTTTATTTATTTTTATTTTTTGGTAGTCTGGTTATGAGTACTGAGACAATGATAGCTCTATAAGCATTTGGCTAGCATGACTTTGCTTGCACTGGCTGCTTGTTGGCTGGCTGTAAGTAAGCGAGAACATAACTTGTACAGACCAGGTCAGGGGAGAAAGCAATCCATGCTTAGGTGAGGCCAGCCCTCCGCTTTCACAACCATTTTCGCTGTCTTCCCTTCAGCTAAGGAATAGACACCTATGCGGTGTTACTACGCTATATGACTGTTGAAGCGAGAAAGGTATTATAACAGCAGAAAGGGAGAACATCATGTCTTGATGGGGCCTAGTCTTGGTGGATTCTATGGGGGAGAGGGCATGGTGGTGGAAATAAGGATACAAGCTTGTATATAGCGCGATATCGATGCTTGACGGCGGCCGGCTATAGGGCAATCAGTTGGCAGGTCCATCAAGTGGAGTTCGGCGAAAACGGTAGCACACTGAATCATGTTCCGAGCTAGCTATGAGAGGTTTGGGGTGGCAATTTTGGGCCAGGGACCAACTAAGGCTCTGCGAATTGTTCGTCAGGAATTTGGCTCAAAGGGTTCTGCTCTTTGCAGTGTGTAATGAAGTGTCACACTCGGACGAGAAGGGTGGTAGCGGCTAAGGCAAGCGAAAGAGATGGCTGCTTATTGGCTGGGCGGAAGCAGTGATCACAAAGTCAAGATACGATTGTCTGCGAAGAGATTATCTTGTAGCTTCCAGTTGATGCGACATAAGTGAGTCGTTAGTTCATGTTGAAGGACCATTTAGACACGAGAGCATGGCCGCATATAGTTGTTTACACGATTATCATCTACGTGAACGATGTGAGAGATCGTGGCGGCGGATAGCGACAGAGACAAAAGAAGTAGAGCGCGCATTTAGCTGACGGCGAGTTGTGTCTAACCGACGAAACGACCAAACATGCAAACAAACAAACCTTGTATGGATGGTCTCAGCATCCGTCACACCCCCTGGTCACGGAGACCAGGATTCCATCCTCTGAATTTGGGATTTGCAGTACAAGGAAACGATGTTGAGCTGTTCAGGGCCAAAATAAAGCAAGACAGAAAATAGAAGAAATAACAAGAGTAGCGAAGGCCGGATTCCGCGACGCTTTGCTCCGCGATTGCAGAAAGAAGTCTTGGCTAAACCAGAGATTGGACAGCCACTCGATGGAACGTTAATAAGAGATGGAGTAACAAAGGACAGAAATGAGATTTGGTCGCCTGGCGCTAAACCGAGTTGCTAAAATGGGAGGGAGATATCAAGATTGGAGCAAGGAAGGCCACGATCTTTTGTTATGTCTTTGCTTTGTGCGGTGGCAAAACGTCGGCAGTTTATTGCGATTTCTACGCCTTTTCCTTTATCTTCCCTTGCTGACTATGTCCATATGTGCCCGGAGAAACAAATAATGTGACTAGAGACGGATATCAGTTGGAGTTGTGCAGCCATCATGCATGTAAGGACTAAATAAAGGCTGATGAGATAACGGGTAATTTTTGCTTACTGCAAGCTGGCTTGACCGTTAATTGCCCGATAGAGGTAGTAGAGTGACATGCAGGAGCAGGTTGGCTGGCGTTAGTGGCTTATACATGATATACTACGCATTATGTACTACATAGCAGCCGCGACTTTTAAGATTGCTATTTTTGTGACAATTTTTTTTGGGGGTTATTGTACATCGCAGAGCCAACCGCAGGATTACAGAGATAGAGACAGAGACAGAGACAGAGACGACAACCACAGGTTCTGTCACGAATTGCAGAAGTTCGCTGACCTAAGTGCGGAGGCCACAACGCTTCTGGTTCGTCCGAGCAAAGCCCGCATTAATGCTTGAACGTGAAAATAGCAAGCAAGCTTCAGAAGATTCAAGACTAGAAATGGCTGTTGCTGATGCTAACTTTCTGTTGCTGATCAGCCGACAGATCGTCTCGTCTAAGCCAAGGAAAGAACAACTAGACGATTGCACTGTTTGTTTGTAATAACCGCAACTGGACTAACTAGGACAACAAACGGTGTTGCGGTGCAAGCTACGCAATTTGAGCTGCCAGCTCTTTGACAGGGTGGTTACGAGGACTTTGGATCCTTGCGACAAAAAGCCAAAAAGCAGCAAAATAAAAAAGTGAAAAATAGTCAAGAACGGGATTAGGAAGGAACCCCTCCTTAGCACTCTCTTCCAGAGATCCTTCCACTTCTTTATAATTCCGGGGCATCTGGAGCTCAAGCCTGTTTCTTCCCTCTTCCCTCTCTCACCTTTTCCTTTTTTTTTTTTTCCTTTTCCTTTATCCTTCGCAACAGTCCATCGTCCGTATCACCCTGTGTAAGCTTCTTTCTCTTCGCCAGCGACTTCTTCTCTTTTCTGTCTCCGACGAAAATTTCGCCGGCAGCGGGAGGAGCATAAGCAGTAGCAGCAGCAGCAGTAGCAGCAGCAGCAGCAATTCCTCTTCACGGACACCCACGCTTCTTCCACCACACCGTACTGACTGTGCCGTACAATCCCTGATTGAAAGAAGGATGGAAGCACCCGGAATGAACGCGCGCCGCCGAAGCGCGCATCTGGCCTCCGAGGAGCAGCAGAGTAGCTCGTCTCAGACCGCTTCCTCACGACCTGCGCGGATCGCCAAATTTACCGAGAACCTTGATGAGATCAACACGAACATACCTGCCGAGGTGTCCGCACCGGACCAGAAGACCAAGGCCACTGGTATGAGCCCTATAGACGGCTGGATGCCTGGCCAATCGCCCAAAATCGACTACTCTGGCGAGTTTGAGTTTGGCGGCTCTCTAGGCACGTTTTGCCTGATGATTGGTTTCCCACTGCTCATGTGGTGGATGTGGGCTGGCGCTGTTTACTATGACGGCAAGCCGCCCATGCCCGCTGAGGGCCAGTCTATCTCCGAGTTTGTTGGCCATCTGTATAAGCTTGTCCTAGAGGGTGCTTACCCAACTTTGTGGGCGTGGAAGGTCTACTGGGGCATGTTCGTTTTCGAGGCTACCTGCTACTGCCTACTCCCCGGTGTCTGGCAATACGGTAAGCCGCTGCCTCACGAGGGCGGCAAGCAGCTCAAGTACTTCTGTAACGCCTACACCAGCTTCTACTTCACCATTGTCGTTGTCGCTGTTTTGCACTTTAGCGGCACCTTCCACCTAGAAAATGTTATCGACAATTTTGGTAGTCTAATGACCGTCTCCATTATTAGCGGCTTCATTGTCTCTTTTGCGGCTTATTTCTCTGCTCTTTTCCGTGGTGCCGAGCACCGCATGACAGGCTACCCGATCTACGATTTCTTCATGGGTGCTGAGCTCAACCCGCGCATGTTTGGCATTCTTGACTTTAAAATGTTCTTTGAGGTCCGTCTGCCATGGTACATTCTTTTCCTACTGACCTCAGCAACCGCTGCTCGTCAATGGGACCGATATGGCTATGTTTCGGGCGAGGTATGCTTCCTGCTAATGGCCCACTACTTGTATGCCAATGCGTGTTCCAAAGGTGAAGAACTCATTGTGCCTACCTGGTAAGTTTTCTCCTTCGGGCTGACTTTGTATGAGTGCTGTGTGAATGAATTTTTATGTGCTGACGTGCATATGCAGGGACATGTACTATGAGAAATGGGGCTTTATGCTCATCTTCTGGAATTTGGCTGGTGTTCCCTTCTCCTACTGCCACTGCACTCTTTACCTGGCTAATCACCACCCGTCCGAATACAGCTGGGGTACTCCAGTGCTGACCGCGCTGTTTGCCTCGTACATATTTGTGTACTGGGTGTGGGACTCCTGCAACAGCCAGAAGAACCGCTTCCGTGCCATGGAGCGCGGCCAGGCCGTTTTCCGTAAGACCTTTCCCCAGGTTCCGTGGCAGACCGTTCACAATCCTAAGACCATCCGTACTCCCGATGGCGGCACCATTCTTGTCGACGGCTGGTATGGCAAGGCCCGCAAGGTGCACTACAGCTGCGATGCTTTCTTTGCCATCTGCTGGGGCCTGATCACCGGCTTTAACTCGCCATTTCCTTGGTTCTACCCCGTCTTTTTTTGCTGCATGATTGCCCACCGCGCCGCTCGCGATATTCGCCGCTGTCGCGCCAAGTACGGTGAGGCTTGGCTAGAATATGAGCGCCAAGTGCCGTATCTATTCATTCCATACATCATTTAAGTTTGAGTAGACGGACTCTCTCTTTCTCTACCACCTGGAAATAAGGAGGGCATTCTTTTTTGTTGCTTCTCAGGGGTTCGTTTTTTTGGTTTACTTTGCTTGGGGAGTAATGAACATGATCCGGTCAAATGGGGCTTACGACTATTTTTTTCCTTTTTACAAATGCTACAAATACTACGTTACAGTTAGTATCTAATAATCTAATACGAAGCAAAATACAAACTTATACTACTAATGACTCAATGTTGAATAAAGTCCTCGTGAACTAAAACAATACACCTTACCATTCTACTCTCTCAACAAACTTAAATCAATATAACCAACGCCTCAAGATTCAGTACACAATCATCCTCAACATCTATCTCTCCTCGTAGACCTCTCGTCTACTGAGGTGTGCTAAACTTAGTTCCCTCAATAAACTTCAGTACGGCTGCTTTTTTCTCTTGAACAATTGCAGTAATTCAGGTTGTGACTCAGATTAAAAGTCAAACGTCTCTTGTCATCGATAAACATAGGGATGATGGTTTCTTCTTAGGTGCCTTCTTCGCCTTCTCGTCAGCCAGCTCATTGCCGGTAATACCTATGTGCCCAGGACACCACTGTACAATCTGCTCAGTGTGGGTTCTTAGTAATGTTAGATTTCGGACCGTCTCTAAAAAGGTGTTTGTGCGGTTAAGCCACTGGATTGCCCTTTGCTGTCGACGAAGATGTGCATTATTGAGCTTGTCGATGGTAACTGATACACAACCGTGATAACTCGTAAGAGAGCATAAATCTCACAGTCGGCAACATCAACGTACATTCTAAGAGCGCCACTCTCAGAGTGAATGACTTTTTAGACCTTTATGAAATAAAGGCCTATGTTGTCGAGATACCTTCCTTGAAACCTTCTGTGTAGATGAAATCGCCGTCATGGGATGCAAGCTCGTCTTCTTGCTCCAATATATAAATGGAGATTGTGGACATTGGATTTTTTTTTAGACATATCGGCCAACTTGACAATTACTGGTAATGATGGGTTCCATGGAATATCCCATTCTATGCGGTTTCTTTGCAATGTCGCTGGACGTATAAATTCGCGGAGGCGCGCTGCGAAAGACTACAGTTGGCCGGTGGGCGGTCTGTGAGTGAGGCAAATCCCTACAAAGCCAAACTCAAAATTGAGTTCATCGTGTGTTGGATGCATGTGTTGTGGAATGGTATGATGTTTAGGCAATGCTAAGGCGCGTTGCCCATACTTGAAGTTTTTCCACGTCAACGTTAGCTCTGTTAGTCGAGTCCTGCTTCGGATTCCGCAGCTCGTTTCTAAGTTCCCCAACCTGCACCTAGGATGGGCGTTGCATGATATTGCAAGTTGTCAAGCTGTTTTAGCCGTCCCACTAGTTTCTTGTTCGTCCACCAAAGTTCGGAGCTGTACTCGGCGATGGGGTGATCCACCGTCTAATGGTTGTTAAAGATAACCCGCGATCTTGTTCACTAAGGCGAACGATACTTAGGTAAGCTTTCATGGGTTTCGAGGGTCGGTTGTCAACATGATCCTTGAAAGACAGATGTTGGTCGAAGATGAAGCCGAGTTACTTAACTGTTGCTTTCGGTACTACGTGGTAAATGCCTACTTGATGCAGTACTTATTAGTTTCTTTGACCTTCGTCAGGTGAAGGAGCTCAAGCTTGGAGGGCTTTAACTCAATACCTCCGGTAGTCGTCGTTGCAACTAGATAGTTATTTTGCTGAGTAAGTAGGCTGGTGTTTGTCATGACCGATCAAGAGGCCACTGCAATGGTGAAGTCATCGATGTACGCCTATATAAGAGTTGATCGTGAATTACAATGCGAACCCAAAAAATACTAAATATACTACATCATGGAGTTGGAATGTTCTATTTATTTTACTCATTACTCGATTAGATGTTAACTATGACGAGACATGGCATCAGGAAGGTTGGTGATAATAGTAGTGATGGGCGTTACGGCTAATCTGGAAACGAATTGAGTTGGGCCAAGGAATTGGTGTAATATTACTGGTCAGTTATAATGGGGATAAGGCGGTGAAAGTAAGGACCCACCTGATGTACCTTTTCCTTATCAGTGGAATACCGTTCGGATAAGTAAGAGTTATACCATCTCATTAGGGCCTCTCTAGGAAGATTGAAATACTAAGCATAACAACTCACATGATATGATGACGGTATTTTTATAGTAACAACATGACTCTGGAAGAAAAGAAAACTTGAATGACGAAAAAAAAAAAACCAATAAAACACACAAAGAAAATCGGAGGTAGAGAGGACACGCGATGAACAAGTCTCACATGATACCCCTACATATCTTTTTTTCTTCTTGAGATTTCTCTTTCCCATCTTCTATCTTGCTATTGTATCACAGATATAATGTATGAAAAGCACTGCTCAAAACAACTTTCTTAATCCCTCCTGTTTATCTCCTCCGACACACCGATCTTATAAAGAATCATATCCTCCTTCCATTGACTTTACCTCTCCCTTTCCCCCCTTCCTTCAGAAAATGCAAAATTCACTCTCTCAAACACTTTGTTTGTTCGGGAAAGTTTGGTTGATATTGCTAGTATGCGCGTGTGATGATAAAGAAAAAAAATAAACCAAAAATAAACCAATAAAAAAAGAGCAGGGAGGGGGAGAGGTTTTGTCGGCTCGTGCTATTTGTTCGTCTTGGACGATGCTCTATTCCCGCACCAAAGAGCTATACTCCATAGTTTGTTTCTCCACCACAAATTTCAAAGTTAAACAGTAGTCTATCTTCTTGCCTGGCTAGAAAGCAATGAGTGGTATTCGATTCGATACAGAGTATGCTCGTGAACGAGATCGGATGTGTGGCGTGGAGAGCATCAATGGTGGTTGAGAATTTAGCACACGGCTCCCAGGGTGGCCTTGGAGTTCATGAGTAGGGCCACAATCAGACCGTACAGACCTAATTAAGTGTTAGAAAGGCTTGAAGTGCTTGTGACGTACAAGAGAATGGAGATGAAAAGAGATAAAAATAGACTTACCGAGAACTTCGGCAAAGATAAGAATCAGAATCATACCGACGAAGAGACGGGGCTGTTGGGCCGTGCCGCGTACACCGGCATCACCAACAATACCAATAGCGAAACCAGCGGCTAGACCGGCCAGACCGACAGACAGACCGGCACCGAACTGGACAAAGCCAGTGTACAAAGGAAGCTGCTGCTTCAGACCATCGGAGATCAGCACGGATACGACAAGACCGTAGATACCCACGATACCAGCCATGACGACGGGAATAATGTCTGTATTGATTCATGTTAGTCGAAGGCGATGTTATTGCTATAGAAACTCGTACGACATACTCTTGACGATCAGGTCAGGACGCAGGACACCCATGGCAGCAATACCAACACCAGACTTGGCAGTGCCGTAAGAGGCACCCAAGCAGGTGAAGACAATAGCGCAGGTGCAGCCCATAGCACCGAAGAAGGGCTGGAAGATAAACTAGTTAGCATTGTTGAATCCTTTGATAGGCGAAAAAAATGATCTTTGGGGGCCGGTTGTTTGATAGACTGATGGCGATGGTGATTGAACGCGAGGCTTTCTGTGCTAACGTTATCGGTACTAAGCGTAAGCTATCACGATCCTATCTGGAACAGCTAGCTCTGGACAGCGAGGTCGCATACGCCAAAACACTAAATGACGCGCTACGATAATGAAATGAAGATAGCTCGGATACCAGCGATTGTATATATATATATATATATATATATATATATATAACATTTCAAACACGGCTCGGCTTGACATAGACTAGCTATTGAATCTTTGGCTGTTCGGGTAGCGTAGATGAGGCTTCAGGGTGAACGGGTTGGAAAATGGCGCGCGACACATACCGCATAGACGGGGCTAGAAGAAACGACAAAGTTAGCACGAATGATTCTCGGTCTTGAACAGAAAAGTAATGATGATGGTGTAGACAGGAAACATCTTCTGTGAGAATTTTTTTGGCGTTTCTGGCTTGAATCGCGCATAGCAGCACGTCGCAGTTGACAAAATGACAATAATAAGACGCCTATTTCCCTTCTTCATCACACACTAGAGATAGGCCGTAGGAAGAAAAGCACTCACCAAAGCTCGGTTGACATGATGGCGGTAATTTGTGATCAAGGTGAACAGTAGAAAAAGGAGAGTTTGATGTGAAGTTAATCAACCGATGAACTGGTGATGAAATTGTAGCTGGCGCAAAGAAAAAAAAACAAGAGATGAAAATATACGGAGATATAAGGAAGAAGTAAAACAAGAGGAAAGAAATGAGATTAGAAGGGAATATTGGGACTGAGCCAGTTGGTGGTAACAAGAAGCTATTAAGACTCTTTAGGCCCCTAGAAATCCTCAGAGCTTCAACCACGCTGAAGCCACAGCCTATTCTGTACTGGGTCCAGGCACCTTTTTTTAGCTGGCGAATTTAGTAGTTCCCTGACACGTGATCGGACCCGATATTTTTTTTTTTTAAGCTTCGAGCTTCGAGGCGCAGATAGCTATTGGTAAAACACTTGGGAGCTTTGCTTTGTTGTACTCAGTGATGTATATACTTTGACAAATAGTGCTCTAAACCAAACTTCCAAGAGTCAGAGCTTTGTGTTCTGACGAGACCTCCCAAAGCCACCACATTGTTATAGGTACTGTAATATTAACTTACAACCAATAACCCTAATGTATCTATAGATTCGCACAGTATAGGCCCACTTTTATGTAATGCATGCTTCACCGCCTTCTCTTCATTCAGTAGCAAATAGCCCATATCTTATCCTTCCGCATTAGGCCAGCAGGTGGCAGAAAAAAGTTTTGAGCGAGCTATTACAGCCTTGTCCCAAAAAATTTCAAGATGCTATCTTTCCCTCTCTTTCTTCTTCTTCTTCTACAGTAATAATACCCTCAACGTCTACCGTTTCGCGTCTTTTTCTTAGCTTGTTCTTTCTTCCACGACAGGGCGAGCCAACGCAGTGAACCCTGAGTTCCTTCTATCTATTTTCCACCAACTTTTCAACTCCAGTCTTTCACCATGGATGACCAGCAGGCTGTTTGGCCCCGTGCCGATGAGGCTCTTGAGCAGGAGTAAGTCTCTAACAACTATCAACACTGCTTGACCATATAGCTAACGTTTTTCGATTATAGACTGTACGATCTTGTTCAGGCTTGCCAGCACGCTCGCCAGCTGAAGAAGGGTGCTAATGAGGTACGAAGACTTGCAACCAAATAAACCCCACAATATTGTAGCGCAAACCTATAATTATGTCGAATCGACCGACGACGGTCTTTGCTCAAGGGTAGTAAGTAGCAAAACTTGAAGTAGTTTAACTAACGTGTGCATTTGTAACAGGCCACTAAGACCCTGAACCGCTCCGTTTCCGAGCTGATCATTCTGGCCGCTGACACCACCCCTCTGGCTATCTTGCTACACCTGCCTCTGTTGTGCGAGGACAAGAACGTCCCATACATTTACGTTGGCAGCAAGACCGCTTTGGGTCGTGCCTGTGGTGTCTCTCGCGCCGTTATCGCTGTTTCTGTAAGTCTAACATCAACCCACATCTCCTTCCGAACACTTTACTAACTATCATTCTTTCTAGATCACCTCTAACGAGGGCAGTGACTTGGCTGACCGTATCCGCCTGATCAAGGAGAAGGTCGAGAGACAGGCTATTTAGTTGTATATTTGATGTTCGTCACTTATATGCAAGAGTTTTTATCTCTATCCTGTAAAACAGATATGAAATTATAGAACACAATTCCGTGGAAATCTTGATCTGCTATGACTTGAATGCGTTATGCGACGTCTATGAATTTAACCCTCGGCCCATGAACAACCCTAGCCCCATGACCGTATCATGTAGGTCAAAAAAGTACTGATAATGTGCCGCTACTGCTCCTCGCCAAAAACTAGTAAGTTTTGTTACATTTTCTAGTAACTTTCAACAATTGACTTGATTGGGGCTTAAGTGACGTCAGTTCTCAGAGAGCAAACCGACCTTGAAATTTATTACAGACCTATCTGCAAGTAACCTATAGAGACAGATATACAAACTCAAGATCATGCTGATTTAACCGGTATATATCTACTTGCCATTGCTGTGTTCTGTCTGCATACCATCATTGCATCAAACTCATAAGAACCTGTGACCATAACAGTGAAAAAAAGCTGAGGCTGTTTTTGCTGCAAGATTCAGCGAGAGAGATCCTTTTCAGAATGTGCAGTGCGCCATATTGAACTGAAGCCGTCATTTCTCGCAGGGAAGAGCAAAAACCCCGCCATCCCATCCATCGTCGAATATTGCTTGGGAACGGATCGGTCGCATCTGAAAAGAATCTACATATATTACTTTTTTCTTTTCTATTCTATCACACAACTATTTTTCCCTTCTAAACAATTATATTTCCCGACGCGCTCTTATCTATGGTATCATTGTTATCATCGGCATCAATTTCCCATCAATATTTCACAGCTTCGTTCTCTTCAACAGAGTTTCGCACTCTAAACATTGATTATCCCTCCACTCTGCCTCATCCAGGTACCATATAATTAATACAATAACCACTAGTTATGCCTAGTTTAGCTCGAAAGCTCACGATCTCAGCGTCCGTGGATGGACTGATTATCCAGCCGGTGACTTCGAAGGGCCAGCGGTCATCGGCGCCCCTCAAGATCCGCTACGGCGAAGCAGCGGTCTCGGCATCAGCATCAGCATCAGCAGCCCCTAGTCTCGCAAGCGCCGAGGTTAGCAATAAAACGGTTGCTTCCCTTGAAGCTTTTGGCATTATTGGTAAGCTCGAAGACCGTCTAAATTTTCACCTTAGCATAGTCTGCATAGGGCCTAGATGACCTGCTTTGGTACCTGTCTACGGCCCGTCGCAAAGTCCCTCCTCACCGCGTACTTGCATGCGTAAGACTTTGATTTATCTAACATGGTTTGATTCACCGTGCGCTCTGCTGTATAGGCCTAGTGACAATATCCAAATTTAGTTATTTGGTCACTATTACTCGTCGCGAGGTCGTAGCGCATATATGCGGATCGCCCGTATACGTTGTCACTGAAGTCGCCGTAACGCCATGCTCATCGCAGCATGATGCTAAAGAGGCCATCGATAAGACAAACAAACATCTAGCGCGAGGCCAGCAATCCGAACATCCAAACCCGATAACGCCCGATAGAAATAGTAGCGACTCCGAAATCGAACCTACCACCACTGCCGGTGCTTCGGCCCCGGCTATAAACCCCCATGACGACGATGAAGATGACGAAATAGACGACTCAGCGCCCCGAGAATACGATGCCTTAGCTGTATCAGGTAGTCCTGTCAAGCCTAGTAGCATCGCCGAGAATGTCATTAGTAAGCGCGGCAGCTACGGCCGATTCGCGCAGAGTTGGTTTAGTCGTGCCGGATGGATGCTCGAACACAAACGATCAATGGGTCTAAGTGAAGATAGCCGCAATGCGGCATCCAACAAATCAGCGTCATTAGCAGAAGAAAGCGAAGACGAAGACGCCGGCCTTATCTACGACGATACTCCACTACCTTCGCCTGGCACACCAGCTCTCCCTACACTTTTGCCCAAACTAATCCGTATGATGCGCGTATACTTTGGCACATCGCGTAGCTTCTACTTTTCTTATGATTACGATATAACTCGTAGCTTATCATCCAAACATGCCGTTGCAGCTAGTGCAGCGGCAGCCGGTGGCGCTTCTGAACCGCTGTATCGTCGAGTAGACGAAACTTACTTTTGGAATCGTTACATGGCACAGCCGTTCATTGATGGTGGTGACGAGTCCTTTGTGCTACCTTTGATGCAGGGGTTTGTTGGCCAGACCTCCTTTGTGGTTGATAGCTGTCCGCCTCAAAAGGACGACGATGCGCCACAAGAAGCTGTAGAGATGTCTGTCCTATCAGCTACAGGATCATTGTCATCTTCACCAACAGCCGAGGCAATCAAGGAAAAGGAACCCGAGAAGGAAATAAATAACAAGTTACGATTAACGGAAAGTAAATTTTTATTAACGCTTATCTCACGAAGGTCGACCAAACGAGCTGGCCTACGTTATCTCCGCCGTGGAATTGATGATGAGGGAAATGTTGCCAACTGTGTAGAAACGGAACAGCTACTATCTTCTTCTACGTGGGACAAAACTCAGCCAGTCTATTCTTTTCTTCAGATCAGAGGCAGCATTCCAGTCTTTTTCACTCAAACGGCATACTCTCTAAAACCGATCCCAGTGTTACAACATTCGACCGAGGCAAACTACGCTGCATTTACGAAACACTTTGACCAACTCCAGAAAACATACGGCCGACTTCAACTGGTGAATCTTGTGGAGCAAAAAGGCATCGAGAAGAAGATTGGCGAGACATATCAGGACTATGTTGCAAAGCGCAACAATTCTGTCTCTAATATCGATAAACTAATTCCGTTTGAGTGGTTTGATTTCCATCATGCCTGTCGTGGTATGAAGTTCGAAAACGTCAGTCAGCTTCTTGAGAAGCTACGCGGACAACTTGAGGAGTTTGGCAGTACGGTGGAGCTAGAAGGTGCTTTGACAAAGAACCAAGCGGGTGTTCTACGAACGAACTGCATGGACTGTCTGGACCGCACCAATGTTTGCCAGAGCTCATTCGCTAAGCATATGTTAGAAGTACAGCTTAAGGAACTCGGTTTCGATATGAGCATGCAGCTAGACCAGCAGACAAGTTGGTTCAATACTCTGTGGGCAGACAATGGTGATGCTGTGAGTAATCAATATGCATCAACGGCCGCGATGAAGGGTGATTACACGCGATTCCGTAAAAGAGACTACCGAGGAACATTGAATGATATTGGACTGTCACTGACACGGTTCTACAATGGGCAAGTGAAATGATCAAATCATATATGACTATACATCGTATAATTCTAACCTTTCATCATAGAATGGTCAACGACTACTTCAGCCAGGCTGCCATCGACTTCGTCCTTGGAAATGTCACGTCGATGGTGTTTGACGAATTTGAAGCTAACATGATGACCAAAGACCCCGCCGTCTCTATGTCTCGAATGCGCGACCAGGCTATCGAGCAATGCCAGAAGCGTGTAGTTGCCGACGAACATGAAGAATTCATTGGAGGATGGGTGCTCTTATCACCTCGAGATGCTGATACATTAAAGTCAGAGCCGTTTCAGGAAGTAGTGCTGTTACTTACTGACTCGGCACTATACCTGTGTCGTTACGACTGGAGTCTAGATAAAGTGTCGTCATTTGAGCGTGCGAACCTATCGCATGTCACATCCATCAAAGTGGGCGTATACATCACCTCCACAATAACGGCGTTGTATATGGACGAGCAACGCAACGTTGGCTTTGTGGTTACATATCAGCCCGGTAAAGAGGATGTGATCCGCACAAATACCCGGACGCTCTCGACACTGGATGATGCTGCCTCTATAACTCCTGCAGAAGCAATCTCAAGCACCACTGCAACTATAAATACAACTACTCGACCTGAGACTATTGATGTCTCTACTCCTGTCACTTCTGCAGTCGATATCCTAGCCAGCGGCCCGCTATCTCCTGCATCTCTTGCAAACCTGAAGTCCTCAGCAGCGGCTATCCCATCTAGTCTCACAGAACTCTTATCCGGAAAACTACGCGCACCGGTCAAGCGCTTAATGGCATTCAAAGCGCCCTACACGACATCCGTCCCAGCCAGCGGCAGTAACACAATTATCAGCAACGGCAACAGCGGAGCCAGCAGTGACAGCCCACTAACTGAGGTGCAAAAGATTGATGGTATTTGCGCCGAGATTGAGCGGCTCGTCATGATGCACACGCCTAGAGAAGCGGGCGTCGAGTCACAGCCTTTGGTTCAACGTGCAGATGTGATTTCTCTAGAAGAGGCAAAGAAGAGCACGGGTTTGTTTGATACACTGGGATACGCCATCAAGAAGATGGTCTGGGCATCTTAACGAACCTTTTATTAATGTTTACAGACATTAGTAGTCTTATAGTACATACACATATCATATTATTTGTACTATCTCATCTTGTATATAATTATGCTTTATCTATTACCTTCCCATAACTTTTATCTGTACCATATTTTCCTTAGTTCCCTAATTACCCGAATACCTAACTGACACTTGCTGCTTACTCTTCGTCGTCGCTAGCAACCGGCACTACAGCCGGCTTATTAGGGTCGACCAGGGTATACAGGTGCTTCTGGTACCGCATATTCTCTAGCGGAATAGGATACTCCAAGCCTTCGGGCATTCTGAACCACACTGACTCTTCCGTCTCGACCTGTTCCCAGCTCTTATCCTTCTTCACACCATGCTCTTCGTGCAACAGCGTATGTTCAACCAACAAGCGCATGGGATACTTGCGCATCTCCTTACCCACGGATGCCTCCGAGTACGATCCCGGGCTATCCAGGATCAACAGCTGCGAGCCAACAGGCAACAGCGCCGTCAATGAAAGCAGCAGTAGCGTAGTCTTGCCCCGCGACGATGCATACAACTCGTTCAAGGTGAAGAAGAGCGTGATGAGAGTTTTGCGTGGTGCGACATCTGCAGAGCCGAAGAGCGCAATGTGGAGGGCAGCGGGATCAGCGCTAATGGCGAGGAGGTCAACCTGCGAGAACGTGTATTGTAGGCGCGTGGATGGAGGGGCGCCTGAGGTTCCGGGGGCAAGCATGGAGGGCAACAGGGCCACGTTGCTAGTGTGCATGGCGGCGCTAGCGTATTTAGATAGCGTTGGCGGGACGGTCAGGCCGGTTTCTAGGCGCGAGAGAACAGACATCCATGGGCCGGAGTCTAGGATTCTCATGGACCCTTGAAACGTCGGTCGTTCTGCCAGTAAAGACGCAAACGCTGCCAACTCTGCTGCACCGCCGCCCAGAGCAACGATGTACAAATCGGCATCCTCTTTCGCTTCCGTCCGCCCCTGCTTCCCTGTCTTCTTCTTCACTAATACATCAGCTAGACTATCCATATCGACAGCGCTTAACACACCGGCGTAGCAGAGCGCGCGCGTCGGACTCCAGCGTGCCGCATACATAGGTAAAGCCTGTTCGCTCTCGAATGCAGCGGCAAAGTCTCGCTCGAAAAGCGCCTTCTTCACGTCCTGGATGGCGCTGTGCAGGTCTTCCGAACTGAGCTCTTTGGCAAATGTCGATGCGAATACACGCAGTAGCAGCTGATAGTGCGCGAGTTGCTCGACTGGCAACGACACTTTCTTGCTGACCGAGGCGGGATTGCGGGATGCCGACTTCTTCTTAGGCCGGGGCTGGAATGCGCAGCGCGAGCTGCGGCCTTTGGTGTGTGCCATTGCTTTGTTTGTCCTCCTGAGTGTCAAAATTATCGGCAAAAGTTTTCAAAGGTAAAATATCGTGGATGTCGATTCGTCAAGATATTGGCGGGGCAAATTTACTATGTAGGCGACAGGGCTCCGCTATTCAAAGAACCCTTACCAAAACTATGTAGTTCTTGAAAAAAATTACAAGATGCGATCAACCCTTATAAAATATATAACCCTAACATAGGCTTTGTGAACTTAAAATTCGTGGTCTTTGACATTTATATCATTTATTTATTATTTATCTGTTCGACAGAGATAGCTAATACTGTTGATTTTTTTCTCGCTTTTGATACACCATTATCGGTGTAAACTTTACTATGAATAGCTACATTTACTAACTAGAATAAATTATCAACATGTGAATATAGGGTTACCAGACGGTCGCCACTCAAAGCCGCTAGCCTCTTATCCCCATTGGTTCGCAAGTTAGAACTTAGGCCTAGTTCGCCTATCGGCTTTGATGGTGATTTTACGCAGCGTTCATAGAGAAGACAGAAGAACAACTGATTAAGACTATTGGCTCTTACAGTGTTTTTGTAAGCATAGGCATGCATACTGCGTGCTCTCTCTATATATCTATATATCTATATATCTATATATCTATATATCTATATATATATTTAACTGAATGCTTGATACGAACACTGCTATATATATGCCCGAGAAGCTGCTGTAACTACAGTTGTTCTATTCTCAACACTTAAAAATGTAGCCGAAAAAGAAGGCCCAATTTCTTCATAAGCCTCAACAGCGCTAGAAACAAGACAGAGTGAATGTCAATGAAAAACGCGAGTGTTGGGAAGACAGTGTGAATATATTACATCGCACGAAGATATCTCATCCTTCGTCATGAAGCTCTGTTTCACTTGCAGAACAGAAAACTGAACGTACAACTTTTCTGTCTATCTATGCTTGTATTGCCCAAGCTATAGCTTCAGAAGCCTCCCGTAAGCATAATGAAAATGCCCTAGAAGTCCGTTTCATGATACAAGGCGAGACTCGCGCGTAGCAATAGACGTTTCGCCTACAGCGTCTACTGGCCAATATCGTCAGGCTAGAAGCATCTATTACAAGCTTTCAATACTGGGGTTAGCTTTGGTTCTCGCTGTGGTTTGGTCGCAGTTACGCCATAACAATGGACGATCCTCGCTAGACTGAAGAAGCCAAGGGGACATCTCACAGTTCGCTCTAGGGTTGGGCTGTACGTAAACTCTCTGTCGTCGGGGCATTTGATGAGCCTAAAAAAAATCATGGTGTATTTCCGATCGGATCCCGTTTATGTATAAGCAACTAGAAACGCAATCGGCGGTCTTTGTAAGCTCACCACTCAGTCATCATGCACCGTAACCAAAACAACGGCGCCCGTCACTTTTTCCGGTCTCTCGCCATCATCACACGCTACAACTAGAACTTGGCTTCTAAACTCGTAGCGTCTCAGTCCCCAAAGACTATGACAGTGTGAGGCACTGTGCCGTAAATTGCCCCACCTTACACCCACCTTGACTACCAGGGAGGGAAGGCACGGGGCGACAGCGGCGTAGTAGCGAGCCAAACAAAGTTTACGATCGGAAGGGCAGGGAAGCTTAAGCAGAGCTTCAGCATCGGCAAAATAACAAAATGCTGCGTAGTACATTGGATTAGATTTAGCTGCATTGTATTATATATATAACATTTTAGAAAAAGGCTCCCTAAGAAGTAATTCTGTGGCTAGCCCAGTCAACTAGATAGCAATCAAGAAATCGGCGCCGATTGGGGTGTCTTAGCCGTGGCAAGCTACCTGAGGTAATTGTCTAAGAGCAAAGAAGCTTTTGCTCCTGCCCGATTATAAATAAATCTCTTAGCTCGGCCGGTCTCGCGTCCACTTTTTGCTTGACCTTCTGTCTTCCTTTTCTTCTCCTCTTCTTTTCCCTCTGTCAACCAATTCCTCTTCCTCTATTTACACTACATTCTATTACATTTTCCGCATCAACGTAATACCATAAGTCAATTACCATGGGTTACTCCGAGATCGACCAGCTGGCTATCAACTCGATCAGAGTACTTGCCGTAAGTTCAATTCCCTTTCCCGCGTAGCCTCGCCAGCTCTGCTGTTACTTTGCCCCCGGCCTTGTTGTCTTCGTGTTGTATCTGGATCTTGCCTTCTACTACATTGTTATCGTTGCGGATCAGCCGGCCAAGCTTTTGAAAGCGCTACAGCTTCCCCTCCTTCTTTGCCGCCACTATTTAGAGCTGCGACCCCACCAAAATAACATGGACCATACCCTTCGACTTGCGCCAGTTCTTCATCCGCTCCAATCGCTAGCAATGAACTTAATGCAGCTCAGCAATCGCAAGCACAGGGCAGCTAATTTAGCATTGCCCAGCATCTTTATGGACTGTGATTGCTGGGTAGTCGCCTTGGCTCAAATACGTCGGCGCCCGACTCAACTGTCCAGATTCAGACAACAAGATTTTAGCAGAAGCTAACAGTAGCCTACCTATCAACGCATTACTCGTAACTTTCATAGCTGACAATTGTGCGCTCTCCTAGGTTGATGCTACCTTCAACAGCAACTCGGGTCACCCTGGTGCTCCCATGGGTATGGCCCCTGTTGCTCACGTCCTCTTCAACAAATTCATGAAGTTTAACCCTAAGAACCCCAAGTGGCTGAACCGTGATCGTTTCGTTCTGTCCAACGGCCACGGCTGCATGCTGCAGTACTCTCTGCTACACTTGTTTGGCTATGCTCTGTCCATCCAGGACCTGAAGGACTTCCGTGTAAGTAGCCTCCATAGCACATAGATATACATGTCATATACTGATGCGTGCCCCTTCCCCCACTATAGAAGATTGATTCTATCACCCCCGGTCACCCCGAGTCTCATGACACTCCTGGTATCGAAGTTACCACCGGCCCTCTGGGCCAGGGTATCTGCAACGCTGTCGGTCTGGCTATAGCCCAAGCTCACACCGCTGCCGTTTTCAACAAGGACGGTTTCCCGGTTGTCGACAATTATACCTACTGCTTCCTAGGCGACGGCTGCCTGATGGAGGGTGTCTCTTCTGAGGCTTCTTCTTTAGCTGGTCACCTGCAGTTGGGCAACCTGATCTGCATTTACGACGATAACCACATCTCCATCGACGGTGATACCAACGCCGCTTTTACTGAGGACGTTATCAAGCGCTACGAGTCTTACGACTGGCACGTCGTTATCGTCAACGACGGTGACAACGACCTAGCTGGCATTGAGGCCGCTATCAAGGAATGCCAATCTGTTAAGAACAAGCCCTCGCTAATCAAGCTCCGCACTACCATTGGCTATGGTTCGCTGCTGCAGGGCAGCCACTCTGTCCACGGCTCTCCCTTGAAGGCCGATGACATCAAGCAGCTGAAGACAAAATTCGGCTTCAACCCTGAGCAGAGCTTTACTGTTCCTCAGGAGGTCTATGACTTGTACGCCAAGCACTCCGCCGAGGGTGCCGCTGCCGAACAGGAGTGGAACGGCTTGATGGCCAAGTATGCCACTGCTTACCCTGCTGAGTACGCCGACCTGCAGCGTCGCCAGACTGGTGAACTTCCCGCTGGTTGGGAGAAGGCCCTGCCTACCTACACCCCCGCTGATGCCGCTGTTGCCTCGCGTAAGCTGTCCGAAATTGTCCTGTCTAAGATCGAGAGCGTGATCCCTGAACTTTTCGGTGGTTCGGCCGATCTGACTGGCTCCAACCTGACCCGCTGGAAGGATGCTGTCGACTTCCAAGCTCCACAGACTGGTCTAGGCGACTACTCTGGTCGTTACGTCCGCTACGGTGTTCGTGAGCACGGTATGGGTGGCATCATGAACGGTCTCTCTGCCTACGGCACTATCCTGCCCTACAGCGGTACGTTCCTGAACTTCGTCTCGTACGCTTCCGGCGCCGTCCGTCTGTCGGCTTTGTCTCATGTCCGCAACATTTGGGTTGCCACCCACGACTCCATTGGTCTGGGTGAGGATGGCCCTACTCATCAGCCAATCGAGACCCTAGCCCACTTCCGTGCTTTGCCCAACTGCATGGTCTGGCGCCCTGCTGACGGTAACGAGACCTCCGGTGCCTACTACGTTGCCCTGTCCACTAAGGAGACCCCCTCGATCATTGCTCTGTCTCGTCAGAACCTTCCCCAGCTAGAGGGCACCAGCATTGAAAAGGCCGCCAAGGGTGGCTACGTGCTGTCGGAGGTTGATGGTGCTGATGTCACCATCGTTTCCACTGGTTCTGAGGTCAATATCTGCGTTGACGCTGCCAAGGTTCTTGCCACTCAGGGCATCAAGGCTCGCATTGTCTCTATGCCTTGCACTGAGGTCTTTGAGAAGCAGACCAAGGACTACAAGCTCAACGTTCTTCCCGACGGTATCCCCGCCATGTCTGTCGAGCCAATGTCCACTCTAGGCTGGGAGAGATACGCTCACGAACAGTTCGGCCTGAACCGCTTCGGTGCCTCTGGTGCCGTCAAGGATGTCTACAAGGTAAGATTTTCCACTAACATAATACTATCTCGATACCTCGATGCTAACGGTTTTTTTCCCCCTCTTAACAGAAGTTCGAGTTTACCCCCGAAGGCATTGCCAAGCGCGCTGTCGCTACCGTCAACCATTGGAAGGGCGTTCCTATCCGCTCCACCATTAACCATGCTTTCGAGCAGCTGGCTTAAGTATTTCACGACCAAGTCATATTATCGAAAGAACGGAAAGAAAAAAAAAATTGGTTCAAAAATAAAATAAGGAGCTTAAAGTGACTTGTTTAAAACAAAGACAGCGAATGACGGGATAGCTACAAGGCCATATTCAGGGATACACCCTCAGAGACTGCAGCAATGTGTAGCTTATGGCATGACGAATTAATTAATTAATGACTGAATTTTGAACACCTCATGCCCTTCGTGAGACTTTACGTTGAAGAGTTTTGCGTTATATTGTCGTGTGAGGGAGGCTAAGCCATGTTCTGTTCATACTAATGAATAAAAGTGCCAATACTAGCTAGTATTGGCACATGACTACTCAAGATTTAAAATTATAACCCACCAGTACCTTCTCTTTCCTCCTCTATCCATTCGCGTTGGAACTCGCGGGCGATGCGCTCGATACGGCCTGCAGCACGGCGTGCCTCACCAGTAACGTCACCTGAAACGCCGACGACAGTGCCAATCAACAACGGTGGATCCTCGATCGGGCCAGCAGCGGGATCTTCTTGTTGATTTGTATGTGTCTCCACGGGGTTAATAAAGGATTGCATCAAGATAGGACCCGTAGCCATGCTAGCCGTAGCCACAGAACTAGATGGAGCAAAAGCAGAGGTTCGCAAGCGGTTTGGCAACGATAGTGGAGAGACAGCGCGTTGTTTCTGATAAGTGCCAGTAGTGACAGTAGCAGTGGTAGAAGTGGTTGCGGAATTGGTAGAAGAAGAAGTAGCTGCTGCTGGAGGTACGGCGTCGTATTCGACGAGAATGCGTAGTGGCGCGCCCATTTTCAAGTGGCCAAGAGTGGCGTGGGCCGTCAATGCGGTGGCAGCGAGAGACGTGAGAGATTCAACATGTGAGTGAGAAGAAGCGCTGGTGAGAAGCGGCGTGAGTGAGGGATCGGAGAGGTGCTGTGAGAGGTTTGGGGATTGGAGAAGAAGAGAGGTGGGTGTCATAATATGGGATGGATAGAGAAATATATCAATTCCTGTGAATATGAATTGAGAAGTATAGTAGAGTGTAGTGGTGTATTAAGAGTGAAGCTAGATATTGGCGTAACGATAGTGGTTGATGGTGGTGATGAGAATCAGGTCAAAAAAAAGGTCTAGAGTTGGATTTAGGCTCTATTTTTTCTTATAGGTAAGGTGTATTTGATTCTATTAGGGAGACTTCCTAGGAGAATTAAGGGTGTAAAGGGGACAAGATACGAATTATTTCCAGGAACAAATTGTGACAATAGCAATTTTTAAAGTAACCAACTGTAAGTAATTACCTTTCCTTAACTTTCGACAGTATTTTCATAATCAACGTCGTTGGGCGACCAGTTTTTTATAAAAAAATATTAAAAAAATTAGACTGATAAGAAGAGGCTGGACGATGTGATTGGTGCGATATAAGAAGTACCGCTCAACCCTTTTCAACACACCCTACTTAGAAGATACTTCTTCCTCTCAGTAAAAAGGTCGTAGTTATAAGTTAAGACTTGTATGAATCAACCAAAGTGCATATAAAAGAACTGCAGTTTACGTTGACTGGTTCAGGCCTGTCTATTTTCCAGTCTGTGTAGCTATGTTGACTAACAATCTAATCTGTGACCATGAAGGAGGGGGAGAAAAGAAGAAGAAGGTTGCATGATAAGCTGGAACATTAGAGGCAATTCTTCAACTAGGCAGGTTCGATATATATATATATGTTTGGGTGGTTGTTTTCTATTTCACAGTTCAAGGTCTGTATTATTTACAGATAGATGGACCCACTCTTGTAATGTAATATCTACTATTGGTTAGATTGACTCCCAGCTGTCATAAAATGCATATACATGCTGAGTTGATTAGTAATAAATATTTCCACTAGGGTTAGGCACTGATACCCACTTATTCAAGGATGAAACTAATCGTTCTCCTGGCGCACTCATTGCCCGGATGTGTCTTGTCGAATTCAGAGAACACACAATTTTAAACAACGACAAAATTAGCCTAAATCACTCACTCTGTTATATAATATACACCAACAACAACCAAATGAGAGGATAATACTTAACACCATGGGGGTTTCAATGGAAAAAGATCAGGCACTCTATCAGATTAATCTAGAGAATTAACTATTGGAATTGTTACAAGTCACATGAACCCTTTGCTTTACCTATCAACTAGTCTTATATCTAGTTCAAAACGTATTATTATCTTTATGGTCTAAGCTACATTATATTAACAGTGCTATGTCATTCTTATCATAGCAGCAGAGTCGAGCTAATCAAGAAAATGACTGTTTGTTGCTAGCCGTTCAACGAGTGACTCTACGTCTAAAAGAGGCGTGTATAAGAGCAGCGGCAATGGTATCTTCCTTTCTTTCAACTGGGGAATTGGGATCGGGAAGGGGATTAACCGAGTGCAACAACGTATTCTTTTCGTTTGACTTTGTGAGTTAGTTTGCCTGTCGGTATGTCCGGGTTTTAGCAGACATCACAGAGTACAACCTATGCTGTGCTAGAATTTGAAGCCATCTAGTGAATCAGCTATGTCAGACGCTACTAGTTCGTGACTTGGTATTGAGTTCCTGCACGCTCAGCAGTGTTAGAATCACACATGCAATGTTTAAATCAAGGTTCACAATAGTATATTTTTTTTCCAATAATCTTATCAAATTTTTTAGTACTATGAAGATGCAGTACTATCTTAATAAAGTTTCGAAATATGATTCTGCTCTCTATAGATCTACTCGATTTACCTGGCTCGCTACGAGCCATTTGACATGGATGATCTAGCTATACTTTTCCATATTATTATTACCATGACTTTTCATGATAAGTACTATGGACTAAACTTGGTGGGGTAATTAGAGGCATAATTACAAAATGCTCAGCCTAATAAGACTGGTCACATAAGCCAAAAAATGCTAGTACCAGTTAGTATTACTATAGTGTTCAGCCTTAGTAAAGAGTAGCAATGTAGGCATCAAATACAGCTTACTCATGACAGCACAAAAGATCACTAGTAATAATTATTGGCATTGGGCTTTGGTATTTATGAAGATGACACCCCTACAAGCCACGCTTTGCGAGTAATGAGTTAAAAAAAAAAAAAAAAAAGCCACGCTTTGTCATGGTGATCCCTTGAGCATAGCTTAGTCAACTCAGCAACCTGTATGAAGGAAGGCCTATTCTAGTGATGTAAGCCCTGTAACTTGGCATTGGTTCCTATAGATCAGGTTATCGGAGGGAGGAGGCATGATTTGCTTCATTCTTTCCTTCCTCCTCTTCGTATTTCTGTTGCTTTTGTTTCGTGGGTTTCTTTGACTTTCCTTCGGCCTTGTTTTTTGTTTCTCTTTTCATCTTCATCTTTATCGATCGTGTCGTCATTTATTTCCTGTATTTTGCTTCTTGGCTGTCTTCTTTTGAATTGCCTTTCTGATCTTCTTGTTTTTCGTCCTTTTGTTATATCACATCATTTTTCGCCATATTCGTAGTATCATCGTAGCCTTCATCCTTTATTTGTTTTGCTAAGCTTCGTGATCTTTCTGCATCGGCACACTCGTTCCCCTACTTTTTATCGTTTGTCATCAAAACTATAGCATTTGCTCTTCGCTTTTTTTTTTTTTTTTATCAATAATCTTATTCAGTTTACTCTTCATTTATTTGCTATTGAAACTACAGTGGTTGCTCTCCGTAATTCTACTCATCCTGTGTTGCCTCCTTCTGTTTCGTTTCTCTCTACTAGACTAGCAAATGCCACTGACACAAGTGAGGCTGACGCTATTAACGGGTTGGTCTCTCACCTCCATCCTCTTTCTAGCCAATACCATTATCCAGTAAGCACTGCCTTTGTGCCGTTTTGACTTATGACTTCTAGTAGCCAGGACAAGGCTCACCTGCATATGCATCTCGCTGCAAAAGAAACTCCTCTCCCCTCTCCTCCCTGCATATCCAGGCAAACGGCTGCGCTGCCATCTCTTCTGCGACGGCACCCAACAACTACTACTATTAGTACACATACTAGTTGTCTTCTTTGTTTCTTTTTCTCTTTTGTTCCTTTTTTCCATCTGAATAGTACACACACACTTTCTAGGCCGTAGTTCCCCGACCTGACTGTTCCTGTGCAATTCACACTACCTATTAGCTTCAACAACTACTAGCTCTTGCTCCTAGCTTCTAGGCCGCTATCTATACTACTGGTACTGTCATATTACATAAAGTGGCTTCACGAATAATTCCCAGACCCTTGACCGAACGAACCACGATTATTGCATATCAAACACTCGTTGCTGGCCACCGCCTCTACCAGTTACTTCTGCTAATAAATCCGTTTTGCTGTTCATCACTGCAGTTTTAATACACCTTACAAGCTGTAGAGTATGGCTTCTGTGGCAAACCATCCTGCGTATTCTGCATCTGCGCCTCGTCGCAACAACAACGCCAGCACCAACAACCGCAAGCTTCGCATATCTTCCTCGGCCCAGGTCCAAAGTAGACCCTTACCGTCTTACTCCCACACACAAAACCGTGCTCGCTCGACTATTCATAAACTTCATGCTAGTAGTAGCAGTGCTGCTGTCACTGCTGCACCCATCGACGACGACTCAGACGCTACTTACTCGCCCTGCAGCGATGACAACATCTTTGCAAGTGGCAGCAGTGATACAAGCAATGCTGATGATACTGTCCTTCAGTCTGATCCGAAATATCTGAATACCTCTTCTGTGCCCAGTACCTCCCCCAGTGCTACTACAACTACTGCTACCAACACTGCTATCAAGGCTGCCGCCGCCAACTACCCCACGACTACTCTCAATCAGAGCTCAACTTCTTCCCCAATCTCAACACTACATTCCAAGTCTAAACCCTCTTCAATGGGCCCCTCTGCCACTGCATCTGCTTCGGTGCCCCTTACCGGAAAGGGCAGAACACCCCCTTTGGCCGCTTCCCCTAAAGGAAAACCGCGGCCTAGCTCGGCGCATCAGCCTGCACTGTCAACTGATACCGCTATCACTGACAAAGGTTCTCTACCATCAGCCAACTCTCACACCGTAACCCAGCAACAGAGAACCTTTACTGGTTCTGATTCTGCTGTTGGGACCGTCAGCTATACCTCAGAAGCGTCACCGCCAAATGGTGCTGCTTTGCCGTTATCAACCCGCGGGGCCCAGAGATCGCAACATCGGCAATATGACGATAGTGTGAGGAAACGACGTACACTAGACCCTAAGTCTGTCCCTACCTCAGGCCTTTTTTTCATGCACGATACCCGTCAGTCTCACTGTAGCGTAAATGGCAACGGCACAGATAGTAACTTCAGACACTATGGCGGCCGTGGAAAGACACAGCCCGGACATTATCAGGGCGGTTCTGGGTTTCAGTAAGTATATTCTCTCCTTACCATACTAAGAGCAGTATCTATCCATTTTGTTGCCTATACAAAGACCCTCAACCCCCCCCCAACTAACAATCACTTTCCTCTACTAGGCAAGTTCCTTATTTCCAGAGTGACCCAACATCGGGTCGTTGGAACCATGATAAACATAATGAAAGTGGCTATAGCCCTAACCATGGATACAATGATGTTCCTGACTACCGTCATCCGCCTAATCATCAAAACATGAGGCGCCAGCCAGACAGTGTTCAGCGCATTGACCGTAGCTTATCGTCTGAGAAGCATGTGGGCAACATCACCATGAAGGTTTTCATCCCTGGAATAGCTTCCAAGCAGTACTTGGGATTCCAGATCAAACAGTACACAAAATTGCCAGACCATCGGCCCCCACTACGGCGGGACAAACAAGTTCAAATCAAGCTTCCTGGCGGAAACTTGCATCAGGTACTGCCTGCACATGACCGATCGTTTGACTTCATCCCAAGAGCCTTGCGCCCAAATCAGCAACGCTCCAGAAGGAACCGTGCACGGTCTCAGTTTGGCTCTGGTAGTACATACTCGCAAACTCCTAGCATATTTTGTGCCAGCAGTGTGTATTCAGCTAGCATTGGCCCGAGCATTATCCACAGTCGTCGTTCTTCAACTGTCGATGCCATGTTCTCACCCGCTATCTCGATAGTGTCGCGGGCAGTGCCACCCATAGTTGATAGTGCAAGGCCGATTGCCAAGCTGCCACCGTACCATACATCGTATTCTTCTCATATGCAGCCAGTGTCGGATGCATATGCACATCCAGCACATCCTATGCCGGGCACTGCAGCCGTTAGTTTAGTACACAAGCTACACGAGAATACAAGCACACCTAGCGGTCTAGGTGCCAACACTCAGCAAGCACTACCTCTGCCGCAGGCATCTCATGCTCCATCTGCTAAGAAAACATCTTCCGGTGCAGCAGTAGTTGTCTCGTCCAGCGTGCCACCTGCTCAACCAACTCCACAGCCTACGTCAACACCGGTGACATCTTCGCCTAATCCTATGGCTTTCCAAGGCCAAATTCCACCTACACATTCTACTGTAAGCCGCAATGCTCCAGTCATGTCACAAATCCCTGACCGAGCTATCCATGCGCCGGTGTTCCAACCGAATGTCAGGTCCCAAGTAATCCCGCCGCCACCTCCACCACCGTACCAACACCATCATTTGGACGCGATGCAGCCTCCGCCGCCTCCAGCAATGCACCCGTACCACCTCGGTCCCAACATTCATGGGCCGGTACTTCTGCCACAACACTACCATTATAACTACAATCACTATGTACCACCTCCGCCTTTGCCCTCTGTCATGATACCGGGGCCTACTCCGCCACCGCCTCCTCCCCCTCCGCCGCCGCCGCCGTCACATCATTCGGGTATGATTACGTACGAATCAGCAGCAGCAGCAACATTTGTTCCTGGTGCGCAGCAACAATCCAGCATGCGGCCTCCTCCTCCAGCTCCTCCGCCGCCGCTGGCACAATCTGTCGATGTTACGGTATCACAGCCAGTCACCATGTACCAGCAAGTCAATGGCATGATGTACTACTACGACTCGGCTACATCGCCGCCTCCACCACCCATGTATCCTGACATGACAGACCAAGCTGGACCCTATATACACGATGGTGGCTACTATAACCATGGCATGGATGAGTACTACAATAGTAACGACGGCATATATCATCCACAGATGTATTATCAGTAAAGGAAGTGAAATAAAGCATGAGTAGGATTAGAAGTAGAAGCGGGATGTATCTTGAAGAGTAACGTCTCTGTCGGAACTGTTACTACTGTTGACAATACATCTGTTATATCAAGCAGTCCCACAGACAATGTTGTGGTAGTAGTACATGGTGAGAGTAGCCAATATGACAGCATCCTCCACAGTATGTCTAGATAAGAAGCAGCAAAATATGAATGGTGTAAAAGCCTTAATATTGCACGCTTAAGATTCCTTGTCGGTAGCAATACGAACATAAAGGCTCTTCCATTAGATATCTTCACAATTCAGGGTCATATATTGCTAATGCGAACATCTCCAACAATGAAGAAGGTACAGAATATATTCTTGACAGCCACTATGCTCCCTTTAAATACTGTCTTTGCTCATCTTGATTCTCGTTTGCACAGTACGCGTAAGAGCCTCATTTCATCAGATTGAATATTAGTAAAACTACTTGCAAGAAAACAGTACAATCTTTCGAACTTATTCTCCACAAGGCATGCCATTGCCACGCTACAACCGACTCGTTACTAGCTTTGACGTCTATTGTACGAACAAAATGTCGCTATTATTGTTTCAAGTTAACATCCAAGAAGAAGGCGACTAGTAGTTAGTATATATATATATATGTAGCTAGACGGAGAAGAACTTCTTTGTAATTTTCAGTTATCTGTCTTAAGTCTCAAGGGGGGATTTTTCTAATACAGGTTTGTAAGCTAGTTGAAAGAGCAAGATATCAGAACATGACAGTAAGAGATAGCAAAAAGAGAGCAAGACTCATTAGAGCTTGGTGATATGTTAACGGGAGGTGTGTGGTATCAAACAACCAAGTAGAGCACGATAAGAAAAGACGAAGACGAAGAAGTAACGATAGTAGGAGGAAGATGTGGGGGGAGTCGACAAGTTTTGGGGTGGCCTGTACTCTTCTCTTAGTTAGTGCTTTGTGTCTCTTTTTGGTCACGGCGGCTAAATGAGTAATAAGCTGGATCCTGTATAATTGTGACGAGATGTAGCCCAATCAGTAAATTTCTGAGAAGAGGAAGATATATAATACTATCGATCAACATACTAAGCTACATACAATGATGAGGCAGCAAATATTTGAATATTTCCATACTTGGTCTAGACTTCAAAGATTTTAGTTTCTTTATTTTTATTCTCTTTTCCCGCACTCGGTTCAATAAAGAAAAAGGCGGTCAAATTTGCAACAGATGGTGCAGAGGCGAGGAAATCTTGATTTAGGTACATGATTTTTTTTTTTTGGGGGGGGGGGGAGGATGGGAGGGGGGGGTTACTTATGCTGTTATATGTGAATATGCCGTTCTATATACAGTAAGTAAGAGTTGAAAGAGAGTAAAGAAGAGAGAAGAAGGAAGGCTTTCAGTATCTCTTAGATTGATAACATGACTTAATGTCTTTAAAGTTAGGACAAAGGCAAAAAGGCATAACTATATCACATCGAAAGACCGTACAAGTCACGAGGGTCGTACACACTGGCGAGCCATGGAGATCCTAGATTGAGGGCTAACATTTAAAGAAATACAAGGCCTTTTGCAATGTTCACCGCTCTACATATATTGGAGATATTATATCTTAATTTTGTGTAAGCAGAAATGCGAACGGTATATTCTGATATCTAGTCTCGTTCTAGTTATCCATATGTTGCTATCTCTTAAGGGTCCCATGAATTGGAGACTTGTTTAGATTGTCTTGGTGATTTTGCACTCTTATACGTCATTAACGCCCAACAAGCAGAAGGAAATACATAGTTATAACATAACACATCAGTATAGCTTTATAGTCGGCGAAACATAGTCGCCGTCATGCCGACTTTTAGTTCCTTTCTTTTTCTAGGAATAAATTCGCATAATTTTTTGCCGCTTCAACACATCTCGTTGTGACTATGCCAAACGCTTACACAGTCAGTTACATCTACTTTGCAGCTTCGCCATCAAAGCAGTTTTTGTTGGATCCCATGGTCTTTATTAGTGCGGTGATGTTTTCTTTTTTTTCTGCACGTTATCACACCTATCTAGTGGTTACATAGTTGATCACATCATAGGCTTTTCCCCGCAGGCCCAACCAACCCTCTACCAAGAACAGTAACGATGCGTCGGAGCACCAAAACATCTTTTTTTTAACAGTTCATTACGCTAGTAAATGACATTTATAAGTTCAACAAAGTCTCCGGGGCTGAAGATGATGATCACATGTGCTGCAAAGAAAAAACACACGGAAGTAGGAATATATTCTCGGGACCTGGGCTGGATGCTGCCGTCTTTTTCTTCTTGTGTCCAATTTCTCGTTGGACAAGGACGGAGGACGAAGATGCCCGGGGCTTAAAAACATGCAGTATTTGAAACGGTATACCATAGAGAAAAGAAAGTGCGTCGTATATCTCTCGCTTCCTATTCCCGCGGCTTGCCTCCTTGGAGTTCTCATTTGAGATCTCTTGAGATTCTCTTGGCGTAGAAGTGTATGTGTGTTATGATAAGACATGCATATGTATGTACGTCTATAGCGGAAGGCGACGCGCTTACTAATTGGCTGCTGACACATACTATTAGTACTAACACACAGTGCCCAGCGCCTGATATTATTATCGGGACGCGTATACTTGGTTGGTCGCCAGCTTCTGTGGTAAAACCTGCGTGGGTGAAATTTCGATTTCTTACAGGCTTCGTAGTATTAGTACTACCTGATTCTTTAAAACTATACTAGAGACTCTGCTATAACCAGTCTTGAACAAGAGACCGCGTGTCAGGAACCCAGGACCCATTGGTACAGGGTTTTTTTTTGCTATACTACTGCAGACTCAGATATACATCGGAACGCCAACTAGTATCCGTGTTATGTCATTTGCCTATTTTGTTCCGACCATTTCTGATGCTCACCTCTTGGGCAAAAGAGAAAGGGGTAGACAATCGGGAAACACGCCGGTCGAATAAGAAAAGCGAGAAACCGTCGGAAGGCGAACAATCGGGCCTGAATGTACTCCTGTTCCAGGTAGAATAAACGCCACTTGTATCAGAAATATGGGGAATATAGATATGATATATTGAGGTTTACCGTAGTCTATTTTGGACGTTGTACGCATGTATATGCGTATGTGTCTATATGTCTTTGCCATCGTGTCTCGCCCTCTTTCTCTATCTATGTCTATATTTATTATGGAAACCCCCTCATAGTAACATAGCGTGATATGGCTTGACTAGTTGTGTACCATCTGATTTTCCACACAAGACAGACAGGGAAAAAAATTTTTAGCCAAAGAAAAACCCCGACAGACAGGCCAATAAGCAGACAGCTGTGTGGCGGCTCATGTTTTGGACTGCCTGAGGAGGTTTCTGTACGATGCAAGCAAAGCAATTCAAGACTACGTACACGCTAGCTTTGGGGTAACACGGCCTTTAGCGTTGCCAGGTGTAATGCAGGAAGGCAGGAGGCAGTTTTATATTGCAGCACACGAAGGAAGATAGGATGGCTTTTAGCTAGCCATGGCGTAGTCTGTTCTTGTCCATCTCTGTTCTGCTTACGGCGGCTATTATAGAAGGGCCTTTCAGTTGTGCCTCTTTCGAGGCTTGTCTGCTATTTTTTTTTTCGCTTGGTCATATGATGCTCTGATATAGTAAGTAAGCAAAGACGCTGAATAGAACTACCAGCGGTTCTTTGCGGGTTGTTGGCTGACATGCATAGTAAAAACTGCATGGCATTCCTGATTTTTTCTCCTGTGGCGTCTATTATTCCTATAATGCTTCGGTGCTGCGATGAAATGTGAAAAGCCGAGTTAAGTTCAAAGTTACGCCGTTTAGTTCTCGTGAACTCTGGCAGTTTAGTGTGTGTAACCTTGAAGACTTTGGACCCGGCGTCTTAGACAAAGAAGAACTACGGAGATAGTCATACCTTCTTGACTTTTATTTCAAAGCTTGGAAGGCCGTAATCTGCTACTAGTGACTAGCAGTGGCAGCCTCGACATCAATCCTACATCAGAAGCATCTCGCCAGAGCTCTTAAGCAGAATTATGAGAGAAAAATGACGTATCATCAGCTGTAACTCATCACACCAGATTTCCATACAGCAAACCAGGGAAGCGCCGTTCGATATGATTTTTCCTTGGTAGATGAGATCATGGTGGACACGCTTATTCAGACAATGACGCTTTAGTGATCTAAACATTCGAGGAAGCAAAAAGTCGTCTGTCCAGCTTAGCACTAACAAAAAAAGACTCCAACCTGTATACCCTAACCCTAATTCTTTTACACATGTCCACTCTTAGGCTTACTACCTACATTATGTTATATGCCTTTGCATTGTGTCAGGCGATTGAACGATTTGCGTTATTAATCACTATAAAGGTCGAACCGTATGTTGGAGCAAGACATTTGACCCCAACTCGAGGCTTCGCTTACGTACGCCTTCAACACTAATCGTTACTAATAAAAGACGACTGGATGCGTACTATGCCAAATAGAGAAGCAAGAGAGTCAGAATGTTGTTGACTAGATCTGGCCAGCTGCTTAATATCAACATAGAAAGAGTAACCTAGATGCATTTCCCCAAATTTGCCTCTGCTTCTCTACCTGGACTAGCGAGCTCGCATATACACAGCTAACAGCCGCAGCTGTAAGTCGTCGTCATCCAACACGGCTTCCGAATGGCTGTCTCCCGGAATGTCTCTCGCGATGATTGCATATTTTATAAAGTAAGGGGGGAAACAAAGAGAAATAAATAGTCATTTAGGTCATGGGATGACGTCGGTGTCACATAGCAAAGAAAAAATACAAGAAACAGAGTAAGCATGCAAGCCATATGCACAATAGGGAGGGTTGAACGAATGGATGGGTTCATGCTAGCATATTTCGTGTCTTTCCAATATCCCATAGGAGAATAAAAGAACAGAAAAGCGACAGAAAGGAGGGAGTGAAGAGGGAACGGCTCAAGTCGACCAAAGCGGTATAGAAATAAAAAGGAAAAATGTAGAGACCGAATAAATGGATGGAAAACGACACAGAGAGACATCGGAGGTTCACGGGCCGTCTACCACCGACATACATGCCTCTGCAAAAGGCAAGATTAGAATATACCATACTAAGCCTACAAAAGAAAGGGAAATTGAGAATCAGTGCCCTATCAGAGATCAAAAATATACTATAATCAATAATCATATATAAAGTACGTGGTTTGAGAATGTGACAGCCCCTTCCCCGAAACGCCAGAAGATGCAGATTTACTCATGACAAAAAATAGATATACTAGTAATCCCAAATAAAAACATGGACGGAGTTTCAATGGCTGTTTTCGACTCATCCGGAAGATAAGTCGGGCTAGGACAGAGCGAGAGGATATGCATGTACTTGATGTATGTGAAGACTTGTAGTATAAAATTTGTGCTATATGTGTTCACACATATACATAATAAAAGTGCAAAGCTGCTAGACGACACAAAGTACGACTAACAACGGAAGCGGATTTTGCTCAGAGCTTACACTATTTTCTTTAGTGGCTCTCGTAGTGTTGATTAGCAGCAACTAGTGCTTGCCCGAAACAATAAGAGATGCCTTGTCTTGGTTCTAGAATATATTTCTTGAAGCCCAAGCTGCGAGCAGTTCTCGTTAATGACGAATAGCTACCGGGAAGTGACGCCCTCTCGCTTGATACTTCTGAGCTAAGGGAAACAGTCGGGTTTTCCTGCCCAAGAAGCAGCCAACTTAGAAAAACAAGTAGTATGTAGACAAACACGAACCCGGTCTAATACAATACATGGTGCTCTAGTAATCACGGCTATTGCCAATCAGAAGGAGGAGGATCGTCAAGCTTGTCTGTCTGTCAGTCTAACATGTCTATCACTGTCCTGTCTTCCTGTCTCGTCTTGGAGCTAAGGGTGCTTACCAAATATCTCCTTTTTGGGGGAGGGGGGGATTTAAGATGGATAGACGAGCAATAGAAGACATAGGATAGGTCGGTGAAGAGACTAACTGCCAAACAAGGGTCATATTTCCGATGTTGAGTAGTCAGTAAGTCAGTCAGTCAGTCCAGGTAGAGTATCATCATGAACACTTAGGCAATCTTGAGGTTTCTCATAACGCATATCTCCTAGGATAGCCTTATCTAGATAGTACTTGGCTTTTCTCTAAATGAAGAAGAAGAAAAATTAAAAGGAACCTGTTGGATTCTCGGCGCTTCTCATGTACATTCCTTGTTAGGTCAAGGTGCTGCATTTAGACCGCAAATGTACAAGTCGACTGACTTACTACTTGTTCCTTTCCTTTTTCTTAGCGGACAAATGGCATGGTATGGCATCAAAGGAGACAAAAGGATTGAAAGCCTGGCGGCAGCTAGGTGTCATAGCCAAACGATAATACTGATATAAACCTGATAACACGATACTCATAGAAGGCTAGTAGCCAGTCAGTTTAAGCCCTCTTGCAACCCCTGTTTAAACAGCGCATAAGGTACAAAAAAGCCATCTCCTTCAGAAGGCTTTCATGTCTAGTTTGAAACCACGGCTTTATACAGACACGAGCCAGCCAACGTTAAACAAGAATCAACAGCAGAGAGAAAGCCGATAGGTCGGCTTACAGCTGCTAGTTGTTTCGTCAGACACATTGTTTCGTTAGGGTCAAAAGAGAGAAATCGAGTAGCCCATATAAGACGATATTGTCCTCGACGATCAAATTAATTTAACTTGGTGTGGCAATGATAATACCATCACATATTAGTCTTCTTTTTCTTGAGTTTTGGTCTGTGCCAGTGTATATCATATGTACTACTAATGAGCTATCACACCGCCTCTTCAATTTCAATATACTAGTGGTTTTAGTTTGGGAGTTTTCATATGACAGCCTCGTTTATACTGCTAGTACAAAAAGTACAGTGCATGAACCAAACAGCGAGAAATGAATTATAAATCATGGACAATCACATATTGCAACATTAAGCAAAATAAACAATAATATAGGTGGCTGGCTAGCATATCATTTCACCTGTAGCCGTTGATTTCAATGGACAGTTACAATCCACTTAAAACTAACAAGTGTGGCGGTCCTTTTCCTCACTAATGATAATACAATTTCAAAGTAAACAGGCCATGATTAAGTCTAGTTGTTGGTAGCTGAAATGCTCACCGTCATGCAAAGGCAGATAGCCAAAAGGAGAAAATCAAGCCCTGAACACGAATCAAACGCCACTTCCCGAGATTGTCTGCTTTGCTGTAACAAGCCACCAAGACACCCCTAGCCTGAATAGCTCATAGATTTGTTATGTTCTCATCAAGAAATGGCAGCACCTCGTGTTTATTCTTGGCCGACTAGAGTGTCAAACCCAAACATACTGTAACAAACAGCCCATAATCATTTGGCGGCTTATAACACTGCGTTGGCTGATACAGCCACAAAAACGGTATCATTGGTATATTGAATATCATGATACTATTATGTACAAGTATTTGCTCCCGCTCTTCGTCGGCGACGGCGAATACATTACGCCGATGTATGGAAAATAATAACGTTATTTTCGGCGTTCCAAGTGAGTTTGGGTTTAGTCCAGAATAATAAGACGGAAAGATCAGATCGAAACTAGACTAGACTGGAACCCGAACGAGCGAGAATAACAGACAGGGGCATTTTTTCAATTGTTAACAAGCATGATAATAAATCCGCGAACGGTCTGGGGGATAGACATGAACCTAGAGAATGGAGAAACAGGCAGACTACAAGTCAAAGCTAAACAGCCGCCAAAGAGAGATGCGATAGTCTCATCCCATAAACTGATAGGTAGAGATCTCTAGAGCTAGAGTGTGCGAACAAGCAAGATAGTAGAAGAGACCATTATCTAGTGTCTCGTTCGAATCTTGAAAGAATACTAGGAGAACATCCGAGGAATGTAATACGAGTACAACTGTCTATTCTCCGACCTCTTGGTATGTGCCTGTACACAGATTGACTGACTGACTGACAGATAGATAGACCGTCAGTTTGCCTATATCTTGTCGAGATTTGTTCTATTTCCCCTGGCTAGAAGTATTCTTTGACTAGATCTTCATATAAGACAAGGTTGAGTGGTGATACAATTAGTTATACTAGGGTTACATAGCGTACAGGGTTAATTACAGCACTTGGAGGATCTTCGGTGGAAAGTGGATCGACTGCTGTTGTTGTTACTTTTTCATTAACCTATAATTTCGTCTTTCGGCTTAATCATCCGGAACGAACATCGTAACAAAACGAAAGCGCGAAAGCGAGAAAAAAAAAAGTGAAGAAAGGCTCCTTGTTCTAACAAACCAGTAAACAAGTGGCTGACTTGATTTGACCGCCTTAACCCCCTTCTGCCAGCCCCTTAACCCTGCTTACGCCCACCACCCACACCGATGCTAAGCAACTTTAGATGCCTCAAAGAATGATTACCGTTTCGTCTCTTTATGACAAAAAGAAAGGCTAAAGCTTTAACGCTATATTTTGATGTGAAGCTGAGAGTAACATCGATGAATGTTGCACTGAGAACTGGAGCGAACCGAACAGGGGGAAATGAGGAGAAAGAAGAACATGAAATACGGCCCGAGAACAATGCGGTGCAAGATACAACTTTCGCCGACTTTACTTATCTGAGCTCTTTATCAAACTGTTTTTGCTTTTGATCGTCTATGGGAATGGAATCCGAGATCTAGAGCTTTCTGGCTTTCTATTCGAGCTAGCCTTTTCAACTCTGGTTGATAGTATATTTTATGAAATGGATTGTCGGATTGTTTGCTTCGGCTGTTCAAATCTAATAATCTGTAGCGTTGTAGACTCTTAAGAAAAAAAAATACATGGTAACCTTCTCTGCTTACCATTAGTATGTAGTATAACCCTTGTGTTGTTGGTTTCCCTTGGTCTCTACTGACGCTTTAGTACTAGAGGAGCTTGTAGGAACCGATACATAGTATATGTAGCATTGTCTCCACCTATCTTTCTGGGGTGTTGATTAGCGACCAAAGACCAGTTTATGTCATACTGGTGCATTTCGCTTTGCAAAGTAAAGGCTTATTATCTCCGACACTTTGACGTCGATAATATGGAACAGCATCACAGTCACGAAATAATATACAGCCTGTCTTACAGTCAGCGTTCACTGCCCCATAAACGGTGCCTTGGAAGCTCTTGGAGGAACTATAGGATGGCATGTCATGTAAAATAGAGAGAAAAGTAACGACTGCCTTTCTTGGCCCGCTGATGACGACACTGGCTCATCAGAGCCGCGTATTGAACCTAGATCATGTTTTTGGGTTTCCTTCTTCTACTTAGTTGGCTTGCTTAGGGGGGATTGGGGGGGGGGTGCCTCGCCTTTGTGATAAAATGTTGATAGCGAAGGGTTGCTGGACTATGTTCACACCCTTTATTTCTGCTACTACTTCATACTTTGTCCTTATTGATCATAGTTTTATGCTTTCGATCACTCCTCGTGCCCAGCTGCATGAATGATATATAAACAAGAGCGTCTACAAACAGAAATGCGTTTCCCAAGTTAGGTTAGTGATTTTACTGAGGAACAATATGCTCTGAAGGCATGTGCATGTGCAAATGAGGAGAACTGCCCTTCTCCAACTAGTTTAGTAAGAGATTTGCCTAAGGCGGTCCCAGGGTCGTCGCCTGTATAGTAACACTTGCGGCATGCAGTAATCGTACATTTAGCGGCACGAGGCCTATAGGTTTGAGCCACCTTGTAGCCAACTGTACGTCTCTTTGCATTAGTAGCATTTAGTGCTTCTCCGAATTCTATGCTAGCTGCACGGGCTGAGTTGGCTGACGGGACGAGAAGGAATAGATAGAGCGAGAGAGAAAGAGAGAATAGGAAAGAGAACGAGGTGGCCTTCTTTTTACTTAGCGAGAAACAGCCATGGAGCTACTCGGCTCTTCTAGGACGCCTAATAGGTTGTTACTGGTTGCTCCAGATTCTAGGCCTTTTGTTTGTGTTTGCGTGGTTCTGACCTCTGGAAATCGCTCTATGGCCGCCCTGTCTCGCTGAAGGTTACATGGGAACAAAAATGCGACACACGCATCATCATGTGCTACTTTTATGACTACTACTACTAATGGCAGTCTAGGTGATGGAAGACTATAAACAAGCTGAAGACGAAAGACGCTGAAGCGGCCTTAAGACGACGGCAAAAACAAGAGCAAAAAGCAGCACTGAGACCTTCTTTTGACTAGATCTGTATATGACGCCGGGATTTATGATGAGTGGGAGGAGGAGGAGGCCTTGAAACTGTGATAGGATGGTGGCGGCTTTTGGCTCTAGTATCAAAACAGTTGGAAAATAATGAAAACTGCTCATCAGATTCGGCGCGGGCCTGAATATTCCGTGAACAAAACAAATATTAACACAAAAAAGAAACCACTTACTTCCGCCCTGCTGTGGAATCATCGATGCTGCCTGTGACCGTCTAAATATGCATGATGTGTTGGAAATCATGTGCAATACATTGCTGTGTTGTCCCAAACAACAAGATTGTAGCTTGGTTAGTTTCTGCTTTTGACAGTGGTGTTTAGTTTAGATATAGACTATGTAAATAAGGTTAGATTGAGGTTATTGATGATACTGATGATAGCACTTGATAGCAACTAAAGTCCAGAAACAGGCTTCCTTCCGTCCAGGTCAGAGACTCCTACAAGGTACGCACAGACCCACATATGCAGCTGCTAATAGAAATGACCACGTGATGCTATCTTGGGCCTTACGCGTCCTGAATCATCTATGTCGCTGTGTGTAGTAGCATAACACTATAGGAAACTCCAATGATAGAAATGCAGTAAAACATATTGGAGTTTATTATCTTCAAAATCTACCTAGCTATGTAGTATAATGTATATAATAATCCAAAAAAACAAGGCATCACGCTCACAGCAGTCTTCGTTCAAAGTGGAGACTGCCTTATTAAACTAGCCTTCCGTGAACTAGCTAGTGCCTATCTATCTCTGTTGCTCCAACAGTCTTTCTATGCTGTGACAGTCTGTCTTCACAAGGGCGCTCATATCACTGGTCACAGCCTTGGCGCTCTTTTTCCGAGTTACATCATCGATCATTGATCATCAACACAATAAAACAACGCTACAACCCAAATTAGTGATACTGCAATTTCATCGTTCGCCATCGCTTCCATCGCTTCCTTCGCTGCTTTTAATCTCTATCGTCGGTTGCCATATCTTGCCCCAATTCCAATTGCCCCAGAGGTTCCGTCAGCTGGCTCAGTCCATAGGCCAGCCTGCGTCCATTGATTGCCAATACGCTCCTAGCAATCGAAGCTCCCTTGGACAAAACACGGCCTTTAACCTTACCGCATTCTGCAAAGCGCCTCGGAGCTACAACAACCTGCACTACTACCGCCAACAACAAAACAACGCCTGCTGCACCGCGCCGTCCTTGCCCCAAAACGGCCAAAACCCACTGCAAACAGCTTGTCTGCCACATACACCCCCCCCCCCCCCCCCCCCCCTTTCACCTCCAAATCCCATTAATCAATTTATTTTAATCAACTCGCTCACTTTTACCGTTGTCGCTAAACTAACAGGCCGACCGACCAAGCTTCCTTCTTAGCTTCCCATACCATTGACTATCTGCACCTATTTTAATTTTTGCCTGCTTTGAAGCCTGGGAACCTGGTCTTGTTTTCGATCGCTGGTAGAAGATAAAACCAACGTTGTCGCCTCCCCCCCCCGTTGACTAAATTGAACTGAGATCGCAGTTCACATCGTTTATCATTTCAATCACATATTGACTTATTACAATTGTTCCTCTACCTATTTCTTGAGGCAAATTTCGTACCTATTAAGTACCTCGTCGCCGCCATCTGCCCCTCGTTCCTTACTATTCGGCTTTCTCGATTCTGTTTCCCAGGCGACTCGTGCTATAAGTTATAAGCTGCTATCAACTTGCTCATTGTCGTCATCTTTTTCTACATAACCACTACTTTTGTCATACTCTAAGCCGCTCAATATCCCTCCCCACACATACGTCGCGATGTCTACTATCACAGCGCCAGCCTCTTCACAGGCTAAGAATCCCGTCAGCATCAAGATCTACTTCGAGAACAATATTTACCGGTCTACCATGAAGCTTTCCCAAATGTCTCCCCAAAAGTTTGAGTCTTCGGTAAGTCACATATAGTTGCGCATGTCGCTATATCCCACTTATTAGTTTTCTGTGATTCTCGCGACTACTACCAGCAGATTCTCCGTTATGTTCCGCCACCACCTATCACAATATCTTAGTCAACTTCTAAATTGGGCACTTTCATAAGCTCGAAAATTAACATCTTTGGTCCTTAACAGCTTCGCGAGGTCTTTCCTCATCGCAACGCCACTCTTGCTATTGAGAGATTTTCAGATTCGTCCCGCTCATATGTCTTACTCAAGGACAACACTGCCTACAAGCAGCTTTACCGTGCTGCTAAGGCCAAGTCCAAGCTCAAGTTTCGCGTTATCGCCCTGAGCGAAGCGGCTACTGTTGAGGAGCAAACTTCGGCTAACTCTGAATCTGCTCCTATCATTTCACCTGAAGAGCCTATACATGACCGCCATGTTGCTGCTGATTCTGCGGATCCCATTACTGTCATAATGGATGAGCTGTATTTTAAGACTGATACACTGTCAATCTCTGATTCACAGGACAAAATCATGGAGGACAGATTCGAAGAAGACAAAACTAGCTTTGCTCAAGAAAGTTCAGAAATCTCAGAAATTTCAGAAATCACTCGTCCAGCAATTGTCTACCCCATCAAGGGTAGTGCTTTCCAGATCTGCTGCAACAAGTGCGGCAAGACTATCAACAACATACACTGGCACTGCAACGTGTGCGACATGGGCGATTACGATCTGTGCCCCGATTGCCTGAACCGCGGCGAAGGCTGCCTAGTCTCTGGTCACTGGATTCTGCGCCGTACGATTGAAAACGGATCTCTAGTATCTAGCCACACTGAGATCATCCGCACTTCACGTGTCCCTTCCGAGGAATCTACAAAGCAGCAAGAATCTAAGAAAAAGGAGGAGGAAGCCGTCGAGTCTGAGACTCCTAGCATCGAGAAGGACTCTCCCGTTTTTGAGAGCGAAATCCCCATGTCAACTGAGATTGTGCCCGAGATTGAGATCAAGTCTGAGTCGCAGGCTACTAAGCCTCCAAGTACTGGTGTTAACGAGTACCAGTCATATGGCCTATCGCCTAACTGGATCAATGAAGAGTACACCAAAAAACAATTGGGTAATTCTTTCAGCCCCTTCCCCGTTGTTAACATGCGTAGCTGCAACAGTTGCATTCGCGAGCTGCCTGAAGACCAGTTCGTTCACTGCAACGCTTGCCCCGACTTTGATCTTTGCTTCCTCTGTTTCCGTGCTGATAATCATGGCCACCACCCCAACCATGAGTTCTCCCCTGCGCGCTTAGGCGAAGAAGTTCCTGAAGACTTGCGCCCTCTGATGCGTGCTGGTCGCAACACGAAGCACAATGCCCTATGCGATGGCTGCGATAAGTTCATCGTTGGTATCCGCCACAAGTGCCTAGACTGCCCAGATTGGGATTTCTGCAGTGACTGCGCACCCATGTGCAGCACCACCCACCCAGGCCACCGCTTTGTCGAGATCTTCGATAACTCTTCTGTACTCCATATTTCGACTACTCCTAGAGCTTGTCATGACGGTGTTTACTGCGACGGTCCTCTGTGTGTTCGTAACGGTAATAGAAGCCATATTTCTGGCACTCGCTACAAGTGCGCTGTTTGCGATAATCTCGATTTCTGCGAGTCTTGCGAAGCCTCCCCCAACAATACGCACAACAAGTCTCACCCTATGATCATGATGAAGAGTCGTGTTGGTCACATGAACGTCAGCACATTCTTACAGGATAGCAAGACTCTCAAGACTGATCGTCTGGGTGATAAGGCCAGACCAGTTTGCACCCGTACACGTGACGCTCGTCCACTGACCATTGGTGGTAGCAACGCCGTTGTTAACGTGCAGCCCCGCCAGCCAGCCTACGTGGATGTTGCTAAACCTTCCCCCAAGGACATGTCTGACGATAGAGTATATATCGAGGAGATCAAGGGCCCTGTGACCTTTGCTCGCCGTCTCGAGCCGTTCGCTATGGTTTGCATCGGCGAGAACATGATTGATGGTACTATTCTGCCCCCCGGCTACACCTTCATCCGCAACTGGACTCTGAAGAACACCGGCTCTGAGACATGGCCCGTTGGTACTGTCGTCAAGTTTGTCGGCGGGGACTACATGGGTACCACCACTGTCCACTCTGAGAACTCTCGCCAGTGCGCTATTACCGACTCCTCTCGTGATGTCTACAGCTCCATGTCATCTGACCCTACTAAGAAAGAGGTCAAGCCAGGTCAGATTGCGACCTTCACCATCAACTTGCGCTCTCCCTCGACGCCTCTGTACGCCCCATACAAGTACACTTCGTACTGGCGTCTGACTATGCCCAACAACGAGCGCATTGGCAGACGCTTCTGGTGTGAGATCATGGTTGAGGGTACTAAGCCTTCCGAGCCCGTTCAAAAGAAAAAGGCCGCGAAGCCCGTCATGGTTGAAGATGAGAACATCGAGGATAGAATCTTGATTGAGGAGATTAAGACTTCAGACTTCAAGACAGAGGAGAAGGTTGAGGAGGAAAAGGTTGATGAGGCTGTCAAGGTAGAAGAAGTTGAGGAAACTGTCATCCCTGCTGCTGCTGCTGCCACTACTTCTATGGTGTTCCCTACTCTAGAGACCGAGTCTCCTGTTGCTAGCATCATACAGCATGCTGAGCAGTCGTCTACCAAAGTCCAAGCTGAGGCTGCTGCCGTCGCGACTACCAAGTCCGAGGTCGGTTCTGTTGAGGATTTCGATGGCGAATGGTCTGTCTCGGATGCTGATATTGATTTCTTGACTGACGAGGAATACGAAATACTGGATGCTTCTGATGAGGAATACCGTGGCCTGTAAAATGTGGCGGTAAGGTACTTTATACTTCTACAGACTTAGGATAGTCTGCTGGTTTTTTTTTTTCCTTTTTCTTTTCTAACGGTTCCATTGGTGTTTATTTTTTTTTTATACATGTTCTTGTCTTTGTTATTAGTTTCATTTTCTTTCTGTCTTATTTTTTTTCTTAAAGGGAACTAGTTTTCTATTAGTCGATGTGTGGATGGGAACGGAGCCTATTCACAACAGTGAGTTGTTTTTCTATTATCTTGTTTTCTTTTCAGTGTTGAAAAGGGTGTTTTTAGTTCTTCTTGAGCCTGGTATGGACTCATCATTCATTGAATGTCACCAAGTATTATTTCTCATGGCCCAACTTTACTTAAAATCTGTGTGTAATGAATGACATTGAATGGTATTGACCATCTGTAGTCTTGGTAGAACGCACAGTTCAAAACAGTGCATATAGCATATAATACTGGGTGGGTATTGTAGCGTGTCCTTTTAGTGTGTCCAATTTAAGCTCTTCTCTCTTTGAGTGGCGGTTCAAATGTACAGCCAGCTTTAAGTTTTTGGATGCGAAGCGTTAAGACGGAAAATAAGCTCGTGCAAATGCATTGAAAATACAATCGGATTATTTGCTCTCAAACATTGCCATCATTACTCATTTTTCTTTATATATTTTCAGCGACGAGATCGTGACGATGTCGATTTGAGACTTGCTTCTGTGAGACGATGGAAGCTGCTCTAACTTTACGACAAATATTGCGCCTCTTTACTTCTAATCTAAAGCTTGGACCGACGTGTCTGTTTTGGAGTGCCCTTGGTCGATACATCTTTTTCATTGACAATTGATTCTGCGACTCTTTTGTGAACCAACGCCAATATAGTTAATAATACAGCGACTCTTCTTCTGACGACTTGAATTCGGTTTCCCGGTACACCGCAAAAGCCAACACTGCAGTTCGACTTTAGGATTCAACGACTATTCAATTACTGTTTGGTATTTTTTGCTACAAAGAAGAAACTCATCAGCGACTTGAACCAGATTAGATCAACGATCTTCTCGGAAACATAAAGCAGCTGCGATTTTGCCCTTGGCCTCCTGATCTCGATTGGCAGACTACAGGAAACAACGTGGACAGCAATCTTCTTCTCTGTGCTGTTGCTTGCTGGGACAGGCTATCTTCCAACCAGTTGCCCGAAAAGATGGAAAGGTACAACGAGAAGCCGGCCATGGATGAGGATGCTTTTGGAGCCAAAAATGGCAGCATTGTCAGCGCATTCGATGCCTTCCGTATGTTTGAAACCTCTATTGCTTATCTATCTACTCTGTGACAACAACCTCGACTAACGCTCGCATTGGTCCTACACAGCCAAATCAAAGCCTCAATACGTCACGCAAACAGCCGGCGGTGGCAAATGGACGGTGGTCATGATCATTGTCTCAGTACTATTCATGTTCACCGAAACGGCGCGCTGGTGGCGCGGCACCGAGATGCACACATTCTCAGTTGAGAAGGGCGTGGGCCACGAGTTGCAGATTAACCTCGACTTCGTGGTGCGCATGCAATGCGGCGACCTCCACGTCAACGTGCAGGACTCTGCGGGCGACTGGATCCACGCAGCTCAGGCGCTGCGCAAAGATCCCACGTTGTGGTCGCAGTGGGTGAACGAAAAAGGCGTGCACAAATTGGGCCAGGATGCATACGGCAGAGTCGTTACTGGCCATGGGTATGAGGCGGACGAGGAAGGCTTTGGCGAGGAACATGTGCATGATATTGTGCGCCAGGCGCGCAAGAACGCAAGGTGGTCTAAGACGCCCCGCTTGAGGGGATCGACGGGTGATGCTTGCCGGATCTTCGGAAGCATGTTGCTCAATAAGGTACAGGGCGACTTCCACATCACGGCGCGCGGTCACGGATACCAGTCGACTGGTGGCCACGTGGACCACAATGGTAAGTACTCTCTCTCAAGTAACCTGCCTGAACTGATGAATTGCAGCACCTCCGAACAAGGCATGCGAGACAGCACGTACTAACACATCCGCGGCATCTATCTAGCATTCAACTTCTCCCACATCGTCTCTGAGCTGTCCTTTGGCCCGTTCCACCCTTCGCTGGTAAACCCGCTTGACCGCACCATCAACACGGCCGAAGACCGCTTCCACAAGTTCCAGTACTTTGTTTCGATCGTGCCAACCGAGTACAGCGTCGACGGATCCAACGGCATCAATACGAACCAATACGCCGTGACAGAGCAAAGCCACGAGGTCAACGAGATGTTCAGTATCCCTGGCATCTTTGTCAAGTACAATATTGAGCCGCTGCTGCTGCGCGTGGTGGAACACCGCGATGGGCTGTTGAAGTTCCTGGTCAAGATCATCAATGTGGTTAGTGGTGTATTGGTTGCTGGACACTGGGGCTTCCGGATGACTGATTGGGTCAAGGAGGTCCTGGGCAAGCGCAGGCGCAGCAGTGTTGGTTATGGCGTTCTTGGCAACAAGGAAATGACTGAGTAGCATTGATGCGATATGTAGGAGACATGGTATACTGGCTACTGTCATCCTTGACGACGGAAAACATGTTTCCGTATATATGTGCAATCAACGGGGCATTTGCTATTAGCTATATTTACTTTTTTCTTTTGGTTTTCTTTGGCGGCTTGTTTCCTGTATGTATATAGATAGACTTCTTGAATAGTAGAAGAACAGCTACAAGTATACTACTACTATAACTGACTTGATATGTAGGCATGCTATTGAGGTTAATAAATGTGTGTATATGAATATATTCATATAATATATGCTTCTACGCCAAGTCCTCATTATTGTGATATGTAGAGATAAAGGGCTCGGGCCTACGAGTTTCAAGAAAACTCTCGAGAGTCGTCGTGAAAGCTAAGCTAGTACTTGAATTGTGAAGAGTTACGAAAAGCAAGAAATTCCAAACACAACGCTTACAGCAGCACCACATAAGTGGAGCATTATCTTCATATTATTGACGGAGAATGGCCGACGACCGGAGATGTAAAAGCAGCAATGGAACAGCTATGATTGGCTGTAAGTAATCAGAGAAAAATTAGGAAATTTTATGACTGGAAAATACAACAATTTTTTCCTCGTAGAACTCAAGTTTAACGTAAACTATATGAGCATGAAGCTTTCGAATCTTGTTGTCTTAACTAAAACAGTAATAGATTTTCTATAGTTTGAAAGTTGGCTTTCTTCTTCTTTGCTTTGACCTGCAACTTCTAGATATCTTTGCCTCTCTATTTCTTCAAGATGATGACGGCTTTTGGCCTGGCCAGAACGGCTGGACGGCGGAGAGTAAGTCTATAATCTACGACACTACGAACCCGAATTCCCTTCCCAAAAAAATGGTTTTTTTTTGTGCAATTGTTTTTTTTTTTTTTTTCGTGGCTTGAAGAAGGTTATCCCGACTACCTTCGGTCCGATGTGCGCTTGGCTATCATACTTTATCTATTCGCATACGCAGCATAGAGCATAGACCAGGCGATCGATCGTGCTGACCCTCCTGTTTCAGATAGTCTCTACAAGCTCATCCTCTCTGACGCCGTTGTACTCTACTACTTCCCCTTCCTCTATACCGCTCTCGCCATCGTTGTCACGCAGTCACTACTCGACGACCAGCTCGCTTCCGCCAACTTATGAGCGGCTCCTCACCAAGTATGGCCAGGTGCGCAAGGCACTGGGCGCGCAACGCCTGACGCTGGCCGAGAAGATCCTATATTCACATCTGGACAAGCCCGAAGAAAACCTGCTAACCGATACCAATGGCGGTCGCGATGTTCGCGGAAAGACGAATCTTCTGCTCAACCCTGACCGTGTCAATATGCAGGATGCTTCGGCCCAGATGGCCCTTCTGCAGTTTATGTCGTGCAACCTTGAGCGGCCGGCTATCCCTGCCAGCATCCATTGCGACCACTTGATTGTCGGCCACAAGGGCGCCGATCTCGATTTAAGCTCTGGCATTGTTATGAACAAGGAGGTATTTGATTTCTTGGAAAGTGCGGCTCGCAAGTACGGCATGGACTTTTGGCCTCCTGGCGCCGGCATCATCCATCAGACCGTGCTGGAGAATTATGCCGTGCCTGGTCTAATGATGCTAGGCACTGACTCACACTCACCCAATGCCGGCGGTCTATGTAACATCACGATCGGTGTAGGTGGCGCTGATGCCGTTGAGGCTCTGGTTGGTGCTCCGTGGGAGCTTAAGGCGCCTAAGATTCTTGGTGTTAAGCTTACCGGTCAGCTGAGCGATTGGGTGTCTCCTAAAGACGTAATTCTGCACCTAGCAGGGAAGTTAACGGTGAGAGGCGGCACTGGCTACATCATCGAGTATTTCGGCCCCGGTGTCGATACGCTATCGTTGACCGGCATGGCTACCATTACCAACATGGGTGCCGAGGTCGGCGCTACAACGTCCATCTTCCCCTACACTGAGGCCTCAGCGCGGTACCTTGTGGCTACGCGCCGCGCACAGGCTGCGACTAACGTTGCGGCGCTACAGAGCTTCCCTCTAGGCGCCACGTCGAACGATGCTGCCTTCCAGTTCAAGGCTGACGAGGGCGCCGAGTACGATCAGCTAATCGAGATCAACCTGAGCAAGCTAGAGCCGCACATCAACGGCCCCTTCACACCTGATCTAGCTACACCGCTGTCCAAGTTCAAGACTGCCGTCCAAGAGCAGGGTTGGCCCAAGGGCCTATCTGCCGGCTTGATTGGCAGCTGCACTAACTCTTCCTATGAAGACATGACTAAGGCCGAGTCGCTGCTAAAGCAAGCCAAGGCTGCTGGCCTGAAGCCTGTGGCTGATTTCTACATCACTCCCGGTAGTGAGCAGATTCGTGCTACCCTGGAGAGAGATGGCACTCTGGATACATTCAATGAGGCCGGCGGCATTCTGTTGTCCAACGCCTGCGGTCCTTGCATTGGACAATGGAAACGCCAGGACAATGTTGGCAAGGGCACGCCCAACGCTATTCTAACTTCGTACAATCGGAACTTCCGTGGTCGCAACGACGGTAACCCTGAGACGCTGAATTTTTTGGCGGCGCCTGAAATCGTTACTGCAATGGCATTCGCCGGCTCAACCACCTTCAACCCCATGACCGACTCTATTCCTACGCTTGACGGCAAGGAGTTCCGGTTCTCTGCTCCCCGCGGTCTCGAGGGCCCCGCGACACCGTTCATCGAGGGTCGCGAGATGTTCAAGGCGCTGTCACAGGAAGCAGATCCATCAGTGCCCATCGCCATTGCGCCAACTTCAGAGCGTCTGGCTTTTCTGCATCCCTTTGACCCTTTCCCTGCTGGCGAGATCAAGGGTCTCCGCGTGCTAGTCAAGATCACGGGCAAGTGCACCACCGATACAATCTCGGCTGCTGGTCCATGGCTCAAGTACAAGGGCCACTTGCCTAACATCAGCACTAACACGCTGAACACGGCTGTCAATGCCGAGACTGGCGAGGTTAACGCGGCGTACGATCTGGACGGCACCAAGACGACTATCCCGGAGTTGGGGGCACGCTGGAAGGAGCGTAATCAAGAGTGGCTGGTAGTTGCCGAACACAACTACGGCGAGGGCTCAGCCCGTGAGCACGCCGCGCTACAACCACGCTACTTGGGTGCGCGTGTGGTTTTAGTCAAATCGTTTGCGCGTATCCACGAAACCAACTTGAAGAAGCAGGGTGTCGTGCCTCTGACGTTTGCCAACGAAGCAGACTACGATCTGATCAATGCTGGCGACGAGGTCGAGACGATTGGTCTATATGATATGCTGCAGAACAAGGGCCGTGGAAATGTGAGTATCAAGGTTACTAAGAATAACGGCGAAGCCATTATCATTCCCACCAAGCATACCGTTAGCAAAGACCAGGCGGGCTTCATTCTTGCCGGAAGTGCGTTAAACATGTTGTCGAAGGGTGTGCCAAGAAATTGATAAGAAAGTGAAGATAACGAAGTTTCGTGAAGAAGCGCTGTAGGATTTGTTTGGTGTTTTGAAACCATCAGGGCGCATTTGTTAACTTGTGCTTTGCTTCATTTGTGGGTTTAGAGGGTTTCTTATGTTTGTTTTTGGACTTCTTCTCTACTTCATATACTTTGCATTTTAAGGTCTCGGAATTTTATTCTTTGACAAGTAAAATATCTTGTTTCTCAATAATTTCAGTTCAGAGTTCATATATACACTTTACATAGTAGTGCCAGTAAGTATATCAGATCGGCATGCTTAAATTATGTTGATTATTCATCTATGAATTTTTTTTTTTTTTTGCATGTGATAACTTGGAAGTGATTGGCCAGACTTAATAAAATGGGTAAGTAGAGAACAGTGAGTTAAGGGGCTATACCAAGTAAACTAACATCCGCCAGCCTCTGTTAAAACAAGAATAATATAGTTAAGTTACATGAAGTCAAGCTACCAAAATAGGTTAACTCGGAAAGCCTGACTCAGCAACGTAAGTCTGTTCAAAAAAAGCATAAAAAAGGAGACAGCTTGCATGAACTTGAGCTTCAGCTTCGAGCTTATTGCAAGCTAAATTAGGGTTACGTAGTTTTGAGAAGCTCCCATTCTATCTAAATAGATCTAATCCAACATCTTTAGGCTTTTGGCATATTGAATTAAATCGATAGCTTGAAGTGGCCTATAATGATAATTGATACTTGACGATGAAGCTTACTAGTCTATTGTGTCCATTTTGAGAATCCTCCAAGTGATTTCTCTATGCATAGCTAGTTCCTTTCTAGCCTCTCTGGATCTTCGTCCTCCTCCTAAGGCAGTTCGTAGTCTCCCTCTCCCACTATGGTTTTTCTGTGGTATCCAAGCTTCTTCTTTGTAGTGTTTTCTTTACCTAGAAATTTTAGAAGCTTTGACGATTTCTTGATAGCAATTATTTGTTGGTTCGGTGTTTAGCTTTCCCCCCCCCCCCCCCCCCCCCCCCCAACCTTTTTCTGTTTGGTGATCTTAAAGGAAAAAAAGCCCCCACTATCTTTAACCAACAGAACGAATTCAACCCCTTCCACCTTTGAAAGTCGGGTTTGTCTTTTTGTCTTAATCTCTATCTTTTGAAAAATTTCAACTGCGATTCGATCATCTCACGGAACTTGTCGAACGACGTCCCAATTTCTCATTTTTTTCATTTTCATATCCTTTCTTTCTTCTCTTGTACAAGGTCCTGAACCTCCCCTCCTCCATCTCCGAAAACAAAACAAACTGCTATTCGAATCTAATTGATCGATTCCGAGAATAATGGCCGATTCTCTCCATAACGCCCCCATTGTCCTGGACAACGGCTCAGGCACCATTCGCGCCGGATTCGCTGGTGATGACTTGCCTAAATGCTATTTCCCGTCGTTTGTCGGGCGACCAAAGCACCTGCGAGTGCTAGCAGGCGCCCTGGAAGGCGAGGTCTTCATCGGGCAGAAAGCTGCTACCGAGTACCGTGGTCTGCTCAAGATCCGCTATCCGCTCGAACATGGTATCGTTACCGATTGGGATGACATGGAGAAGATCTGGGAATATGTCTACGGCGAGGGGTTGAAGACCCTTAGTGAAGAGGTAAAGTAGCAGTTCGCTGCTGCCATGTGGCTCATCCTCATTTGCTTCCCTTTCTTGCTATGGGCTGTGTGTGTGTGTGTGTGTATGTGTGCTACAAGACATTGTACTAACAACTAGATGCCTCTCTCTAGCACCCTGTCCTGTTAACTGAACCCCCGTTGAACCCGCGTTCCAACCGCGACACGGCTGCGCAGATCCTGTTCGAGACCTTCAATGTGCCGGCACTCTATACTTCTATCCAAGCCGTACTCTCACTGTACGCCTCGGGCCGCACCACCGGCATTGTGCTCGATTCCGGCGACGGCGTCTCGCATGCCGTGCCTGTATACGAGGGCTTTGCCATGCCTAGCAGCATACGAAGAATCGACGTGGCCGGCCGCGACGTCACCGAGCATCTGCAGATGCTGCTGCGCAAAACCGGCTATGTTTTTCATACGAGCGCCGAGAAGGAGGTCGTTCGTTTGATCAAGGAGAGCGTTAGCTATATCGCCGCGGACCCGAAACGCGAAGAGAAGGAGTGGGCTGGTGGCAAGATGGATGCGAGCAAGGTGGCCGAGTACGTGCTGCCTGATGGTAGCAAGCTCAAAGTACGCGAAGCAACAGTTCTTTCTCTCTCCCTTCTATTTATGAATTAGACTTGCTAACTTAATCTCCATTTACTTAGATCGGCACCGAACGTTTCCGCGCCCCCGAAATTCTATTTGACCCCGAAATCATCGGCCTCGAGTATCCCGGCGTACATCAGATCGTCGTAGACGCCATCAACCGCACGGACCTGGATCTGCGCAAGTCGCTGTACAGCAATATTGTATTGTCAGGCGGAAGCACGCTAACCCGCGGCTTTGGTGACAGACTGCTCACCGAAGTCCAGCGGCTAGCTGTGCGCGATATGCGCATCAAGATTTTTGCGCCACCGGAGCGCAAGTACTCGACGTGGATTGGTGGTAGTATCTTGGCTGGCTTGAGTACGTTTAGAAAGGTAAAGTCTTGCTTGAACTTATATTCACTCTTTTCCCAACGGAAGGAGAATTCGTAGTGAGAACACGTTCAACTAACTGGCTGGTTGGTCCTATAGATGTGGGTGAGTATCGACGACTGGCACGAAAACCCGGACATCATCCACACCAAGTTCACGTGATGATTGCAATGCACATCAAAAGACGACGATTTTGCTACAAGCTTTCTCTTCAAGCCAGCGTTTTTCTTCATCTTCCTTTTTCTTTCTCTTTCTTTTTCTTTTTTTTATCTTTGTTTATTTTCTTCTTGGACGAATATCCGAAGGTAAAAATGGCCTCATACTGTTTCTTTTTTTACGGCGTTTTGTTCTTATTCCTTCTCTCTCTCTCTTTCTATTCTTGTATTGTTTTCTCTCTTTGGATTCCCGAGTCTTTTTGGTTGTCACGGCTATTTGCTTCGTTCTGTTCCTTTATGACCTCTTTTTTGTACTTTGATATTATTGCCAATCCCTTCTTCATATCTTCTCATCACGCTCTTGCTCATATATCACAACTACTATTATGACCTCTACATTCTCACATATACATAACCTACACGCATTCTATTTATTTGTTTGTCGATTTCTCGATCTCTATTACTTGTTCCCTGATACTTTCTGTCTGTCATAATTGAAATATTCCTGTACATTTCCATACAACTGGATCTTTTGGTTTACCATCTCCTTGTTCGTGTCTCTGGATAGCCAGACACATATCGGCATCATTCCATACGTGATATATATATATATATATATATATATATATAATTTATTTATATAGCTTCAGTGTGTTCACATTCATTTAAGGATAACATTACGTTTGTGATGTTATACAGATGACATGCTTATCTTTCCTATACAGCATAATGTTTTCCTACTCAGCTAGACTAACTCCAAGTACCATCGCCATACATCGCATCTGGCTCTTTGACTTTCTCACCGCCAAACGTAACATGTACATCGTATTTTCGTCCATAACCATAAGCATCATTATCTTCTTCTTTCGAATCACACCTCCCGACAAGCCTCGATATTACTCTTTCTCTTCTCAACTCTACAGCCTCAGACCGTCTAAATATATTCCCAGCACCGCCAATACCCCGGCGACCAACGACTGCGCGCCGTTCACGCATGACTGCGCGCAGGACATCCTCACGGAACGACGGGGTCTGGCAGTTCGTTGCTAAATGGACGTTTCCAGCGCCGCCAATACCGGTATGCATAAGTGTGCGCTTAGTTGTAGTTGAGGGAGACGGAGATAGAGACTCGGGGTGCATATATTGGCTACTGGTGGTATCGGGCTGGGTTGTTGTCGTCGTGGTTGTTGTAGATGTTGGAATCTTTGTGTTAGGCTCGGATCGGATCTTACGGTAGTGCGATATGGATAATGACAACTCCGATGAATTATGAACAGGTTGGATATTTCCAAACCCGCCGCGGCCGTGCCGAATATATCCGGATACTGGAAGAGAAGGGGACGGCATCAAGACCGAGTACATGTTTTGTATAAGGAACTATGAAGCCAGTAGCGAGATGTAGATGACAGCTAGAGAATTATACTAAGATCAAGTAGAAGATTTGAGTTCACGAGTAAGAAGAGCCACAGAGAAGTATATATTTGGGCATGAACAAGCTACTAATACGGAGACTTAACGCCATAGATTGCTCATGTGACGTTTGATTTACATCACGTAATAGAAAACAAAGGGGAGAAAACAGCTTCTTTACGTGTAACTATTCCATTGGAGTGTTAATGTAATACTACAGAAATACACAAAAAGAAAGATAAATGAACTGGATCACTTGCTAAGCTCTAAACATATAAAGACCCTTGGTAGCATTTCTATATAGAATTACTACATGTTTCAGTAGCTAAAGCAAGACTTAAAAGTATCAACGAAGACCAACTTTGGAGAAGCCCTGTAGTACCAAGAACTAGCCGCCTGCATATATATTTGCAAACCATTACTTGACAGAAACTGTTGTTCACTAATTATTACACCTTAGCCAACCAACCAGATCGTGGTATTTTTGTTTATCAGTTCTTCTTTTCTCTTACTGTATATGTCTTTCTTCCAAATTTAGATTTCTTTTAAGATGCTCGGTAACTTCAATATATCATCTTGATATTACCGAATTCAGCGTCATCATACTATCAAATGACGTGAACTTGAATTTTGAAAAACATGGAGACAATTTTGTCTGCAAATATATATATACATATATATCTTCGGTCGATAATCTTATATGGTTATTAAGAACTGACTGCAAATATTGCCTGGTTAATGAAAATTAGAAATCGCCAAATAAAGGACATGATTATCTAAGTACACACTTCCTACCCAATGCATGCACTAGAGTACTACGATCAAAATTGACAATATATGGATTTGAATTTATATCCACCAAGATCCGTGTATCATGAAAAAAAAGTAAAGAAACCTAAAAGACACTATGTAAAACAAGACGCCAGTGTGGTGAAGAGGTCGCTGCCTTGAATCTGCGCTATGTGAAAACATAACCAAGACTAAACCATCACAAGACATCAGCAACTACTACTACTAAACGAGAACTAAACTAGATACTAAGACTAAGTAACGAAGAAGGGTTAAGAACACACTTTCGAAGAGTAGAAAAGAAACAAGAAAAGTCCCCGTGGATATATATGCCCATGTCTGCGCCAGGATACAAGACAATAATGAAGTTTAAAAACAGAATACAATGGAACATAGTATTTCGCATCGCAGAACGAATATCATAAACAAGTTCCAAGATAGACCACCGAGTCGCTGATAAGCGACTTGGTGTTCCTTTTGTGGTGGAATCATGAAGAAGAGAGGGTTTGTAGAAATGAAAGATATGCCAAGTGGTACTTAGAAGGTGTCCGTGTCGGCACTAGCACGGCTTGCGACACTACCGAAAGTGTGTCTTTGACGACGTCTCTCCTCCTCAGCAGGGCTCTTGGGCGTCATAGCACGCGGTCCACTAGGGCGACGCGTTGGTATGCCGCTCAGGCGCTCAATATCGCGACTGCGGGGGCTTCCATTACCATACTGACTGGCGTAAGACTCGTATAGGGGTGACCCAGGCGCACCTCTGGACTGACGAGTCGACCGAGGAGTCGAGGTGTTGTCGAGAGGCTCCTTGGGAGGACGCGGGGGAACATTAGAGTCCTCAGATGCATGGGTGTTCTGAGACACTGCCGTGGGGTTGAACCGACTTAGGGAGTTCATTGAGTTGCCCCAGTCAGCTGAACGTGGTGTATTGGCAGTATCGTAAATATGGGCTTGGGACTCAAGGTTGTTCTTGAACCGCTCCGAGTTGCCTGGACGAGGCTGCGGATGTTGAAGGTTAAGGGAGTTACGGTGGACATGGTACTTGGGATGGTCCGACTGCATGTACGACGCAATCGGGGGAGGAGTACCGGCAATGACTGGCGACGGTGTCCGGCCAAGATCTTGCTCTGAAAATCCGCTGTGTAATCTGCTATTGTCATACGGCGCGGTTCTAGGGCGATAGAAGTTATCGTTGTAGCCAGTGAAATCAGATCCAGAACGAGAACGTCCATCCGACGTCTGTATGTAAGGCTCATTCTTCTTGGAAGAGCCGCCGCTCGACCGAAATGCTTTGCTAAAGGTAGAAGCAGTAGTCTCAGACCAGCGTGATATCTGCGCCTTGAATCCAGAGGACCCAGTGGACTTGTGCTTGCGGGACTTCTCTGACTTGCCAGCTGATTTGGGGGAGCTTTCAACCGCATCAGCAGCAGAAGGAGGAGGTAGAGCACCCAAAGCCTGAGCCGAAGCTGCGGGGGGGATAATCGGCTCTCTAGATGGAGTTGACATAGCGATAGGCTCTCCACAAGGTCCAATCTCAGCCCGCCGAGGGGTTGCCATCCGCTCATCCCCATAGCCCCGAGAATGGTTATCCTCTTCGTTGCCCTCATGAACAGTACTGACACGGTGATCAGAGTATCTGCGCTCGTATTGTCCAGGGCGGTTGGGCGCCAGTCGTGATGTCGATTGAGCCTGGGAGCCATGGCTTGCAATAGACGTACCAGCATGGCCTTCAGGGTCGTACCCAGCATCTGCAGTCTCATTGTCGCCAGAGTCAGCACCCAAGTTCTCGAATGTACTGGCAGCTGGCGCAGGGTTTTGACCATGCTGATCCTTGAGCTCCATTACTTCATCCAGTAACTGGTGCAGCATGACTTCGATGCGTGAGAGATCCTTAGCACCAGTGATGTTCAGTCCATTGAGGGCACGACGAAGAATGTTCCCTTTTTTGGCTGCCAGTGCAATCTCGGGTCCAACATTGGACCCATTAGCAAGCACAGTGCCCGCCAATGATCTTGAGCCACTGACAACGCCAGCAGGGTACGGCCGAGGGCCATTGATAGCACGAATGACCATTTTTTCCGAATCTTGGACCTCATCAATGAGAACGTCCTCAGCCTGCTTGATGCGATCCTCCACCGTTCTAAAGTGGGCGCGCATCTCATTGGCGAGAAACACGACCATTGCGGCAATCTCGGTGTCTCTAGCGTTGCGTTGAGCATCACGAGCAACGAGATCCTGCATGAAAGCCATGATATCCTTGTTCTGTATACTACCGCTGCTGGGAACATTCGCTGAGTCGTACACAGGCGAAGTCATACCATGGGTGATATCGCTGATACGACGATCGAAGAAGTTGTCATCAATACCTCCAAACTCAGGTGCGCTGGGCATATTAACGTTCTTAGTACCACTAGCACCAAAGTTATCCGGCGTGCGGTTGACTGTGTTAGAAACATATCCCTCATCTTTAGCAATTAGAGGTTCAGAGTTGTAACCAAAGGTCTCAGAAAGACGATGACTAGCGATTGGACTCATATTCTCGTAGGGGTTTGTAAGGATGGTCTCACGCTTCCTCTCTGTAGAAGTTCTGGGGATATCATCATCACGATCGTGAAGCGAAGCATCATGAGCAGATTCAGCCATAGTCGTGGCATTTCCGGTAGGTGAGCTCTTCTTAGGACTCAGAGCCCGGGGGGTCAGATTACCATTGTCAGTGTGCTCTATGCTTCTAGCAGGCGCAATGGCAATATTATCATCGGCGCCCGGAACAAATGACATGTCACCAGTGAAATCGGAATGGGCCTCGCCATGGTGATCCTCGAGGATAGAAGCTGTGATGTCGGAGCCCAGGTCAAGATGATCACCATACTCAGGCATAGGATCATTCAGGTCAGGCATCGCACTAGCGCTGAACTTGGGGTGGTACTCCTCATCGTCAACATCAAAGCGGTCAATACTGTGCGCAGGAGTGTTTGCAGGCTCATAGCCCTCCATAGTACGCTGCTTAAAAGATTTGTTGCGCTGCACACCCTCGCCACCAACAGAAATCACATCGTCGCGGCCAGAGTGGCCCTTGATCTGAATCTGCTTTGCCTGCACAGCTCTAGCCAAGGCACCGCTAGTGATAGCAGCAATAGCAGCGTGGTCAACGGTAGGTGTCTCCGATCGATCTTCATGGTCCATATTATCCTCAGGATCGTCATAGTTGTCGTTCACATTAGGCGGCGCGTTAGTCGTCACGACGCCAGGTGCACCTTTGTGAATAGTCAGCTCACGAACGACACTCTTCGGGTCTTCATAAGACAGCACGGAATCTGGACCATATGACATAGCACTTTTAGGCCCACCGTATGATAGAGCCGATTCAGGGCCAAGGTTAGAGTACGCGTTGGTTCCACTAGTCATGACGCTCTGCTCCATAAGCGAGCCTTCAATCAGCGAAGCCACAACAGACTCAATAGGCGCTCCTGGCACGAAACGAGGAGAGATACCGATGCCACGTACAGGATGTTGCGCTTCTGGCTCCAGTTCAGACAAATCCTCAGTGTAGGTTGGGTTGCGAGGATATCCGCCAATAGTGCTAATCTCGCTTTGCGGTAAACCATCCATAATTTCCGAGTGTAGCATACTATTGCTAAGTAAAGAAGAACGGCGGTTTTGGCGAGGAGACATTGGTGGAGACTGAGGCCCATCTTCGCTAACAGTCGTGATGTGAGAGTCGCGGGGGGCAATCTCGGAGTTCTCGGTATAACCGGACACACTGTAGATAGGACTGAGGCCACGACGCTCTGGTTGATACGGTACATACTTCAGATGTGCGGGAACTTCCTGTTGCCCGTAGAAGCTATCATATTCGATGTCATTGTGATACTCTGAATCTCTCTGCTCTTGTTCGTCGAATTGTTCCATAGCGGGCTGTTGAGAAATCTGGGTGGGAATCTTTTGACCGTATTCGTCAGGCTCGTACTCTTCTGGGAAAGGCGCCGGGCCATTGTCTTGTTGGTTCTCAGACGGCTTAGCACCGCGTGGTAAAGCACGAAGGTCCCCGTGTGAAATATTTGCGTATAACATGTGCATAGGAGGGTCCTTATCAGAACGATCCGGAAGGGCAACGCCACCATCAGATACCTCACTTTTGGTGACTTCTTCCGTAGCAGAGGCAGGGCGATCACTATCGACAGTACGCAATGACATACGAGTAAGGTCCGAAGGGTTTATTTCGCTCATGAGTGGCATTGGAGGCTCAGGGGCCACACTTTCATCGTCGAATGTATCATCATAAGTCTCCTCCCGCCTGCGTGTGCTTTCGCGTCTCCGGCGTCTAGACTTCTTCTCCGGGGGTGGCGGCGACTGATACCGCCTAGATTGTTTAGTTTCGGATGCAGTCGATATAGCACCAGTGCTTGCACGCGCGTAATGCTGTTCGGGGCTTCTTTTGGGCGTATCGGCATAGTATTCATCATTGCTTTCAGGCGAAAGTGCTCTCTTTTCCTGTTGTACCTTCTTCTCTTGTAATCGGTCAGCTTCCTCTTGGCGCTCCAACTGGCGTTCACGCTCTCGCTCTCTTTCCCGGTGACGTTCGCGCTCCTTGTTGCGCTCAGTTTCATGCTCTTGATCATCGTCATAAGCCAATTCGTGTTCGGAGAGAGTAGATTTCGCACGTGTTCGGGTGCGTGGCCGCGAACGAGAGGATTGTGTCCGGCTCTTGCTAACTTCAGAGGAATCGTCACGAGACGCAGTACTAAGGGAAGAGTCTCCAGATGCGCGGCGTGAAGAATCGCGTTTGCTATTTTCACGCTTTATCGCTTCGAGTTCAGGAATTACAACTTTTCGCAGCGCAACTTCAACTGCGGCGAGCAGTTTAGAATTGACTTCTGAAGATCTAATTGATTGGCCTTCATGGGCTCGCGAGACAGTGGAGGAGATGACGGAATCAGCACCGGAAAGTATAGAGTCCTGGCCCACATTCTTTGTTGATGAGCGTCTACTACGCGTCTTGTGGCCATGTCCGATACTATCACGGTGGCTCACGTAACTATAGCCATCAATATCTTGCTCGGAACCCTTTAGTCGTTCTCGTTCTCGATCCCGTTCCTTTCGCACTTGGCTCACAGAACTGCTACGGCTAACTCTGCTCTTGCTACGGCGATCACGGCTCTCTATGGGGTTGTCGAGCAAGCGAATGCGTTCTCGTTCTGATTTTCGGGCATCAGGGTTTCTAGATTTTGAATGGGGGCTTTGGCTCCGTTTGTTGTCACCATATCCAGAGTTTCCAGAATCATCCAGGAAAGAGTTTGTTGGAATTACCGACAGGTCGCTACCAGTGCCGGCATTGAGCGGTGGACCGGATGTGGGTGGGTTTGATCCACGGGGCTCTGGGATCAATGGGCTCATAGGCCGCTTTCCAGAGCGACTCTTGCCACGGCCAGCACGCTCAACCTCTATGTCAATGGGGTTACGCGACACAGTCGACTCCTCAGTTGCAGAGGCGTAGGGGCTGTGCATGTCTTCGAGTTCGTCGTACTCCGAAGCACGTCGTGCAGATCGAGACCGCTGAGATCGTTCGCTTCGGCCACTTTTTGCTGATGTCAATCGCACTCGCACGCTTGGTTTTCGTTCAGCCAATCCGGATGTTCGCGAGCCGGTTTCGAACAGTTCTATCAAGACAGAAGCCGGAACCTTTTGGTTTGATGGTCGAGTTCGACGCGTTGTTATAGTGACGGGTGTGCCGTCCGAGGGCAAAGAAAAAACGGATTGTTCGTCGTTGTGTGAAAGTTCAGTTCCAAGTTCACTTGGGGCTACTACTGATTCTGTTTCTGTAGGCGCTGGTAACAAAAGACTAGAGTCATATCCCATAGTAGACATTGGAAAACAATTGCGATAGCATGTAGAGCTATGTGGAACTATTGGACCTCTCCGTAGAGGATTGCAGAGGGTGAGGCGATGATGATGCGAGGCCTCTCAAAATTAGAGGGCAGTGTAACCGATAAAGACAATAGTGTAAAAAGATAGAGCAGAGTGTATAATGCTCAAGCAAAATGAGAACAATGCGAACTGATTTTGTGGGCTGAGAAAATAAGAATTGTAAAAGGGTCGCAAAAGTGTAACGGGCGATGAGCAGAGCGAGGTGACTAGACTAGCATAAAAGCCCAATAAAATTCGGGGGGTTGGCTGAGTAGTGAGCGCAACAAAGCTCGTGAAGAAAATAGAAACTACAGAAAAGGCGAACTATAAAAGAAAGGATATTTAGAAGTTAGTATATGCATAGACAGTAGGGATAGTGGTTCACTACTATCGCCTCTACGTGAAGGCTAGATAACATGTCGTTGTAGAGGAATACCAACAGTTGCGTGTAATGTGTTTTCTTTGTTTTCTTTCGTGCTGTAGTCTTGAATCTCGCACCCCGTTTTCTTAACCGCAAGCTGAGATTCGAGAACGCTTCTTCTGTCTTCGTGAAAACGCAGAAGCTCGTTGTCTGACTCTTCTAACTAGAAGATGCAACAGAGACCTGCCAATGTCGATACCAAGCAGAGAAGATATTAAAGAAGATAAATTCAAAAAGAAACACACGAGCAATGGAAAAGAAAGGGACAGGAGAATAGAAGCAACAAACTGTCGCCAGAGATGGATGGGCCTAGCGCTACTACTCCTACTCTGCTACATTGCGGCAAGCGAGAGGGACGAACGGCCAACAGACCAGGGGACAGTGGTGGATTGATGCATAGTGTGATGGGATTTTACTGGGATTTTGGCTCACTTACCTTTCAAAAGAGCTCCAGAATCATATGTCCAGGGTTGTTGTGTCGATATCTGGCGCAGTCTAGGCTGACCTGAATGCTATCACAATGAAGCGTCTGCAAAGCAAGCAAACGAGTTTAGGCCGGCAAACGAGAATTTCAGCGAGCCAATTCAAATGGGCAATTAACGAATGCACAGCGGGAAAGATTGCAAGACTGTAGGTATTAAAGTCTAAGAGATAGCAATTATGCGTGCGAATTGATGGTGAGATTGGATGATGGGGAAATGCGACAGTAAACTATGCGATGACCACGAAACAACGATGGTTTAGCGGTGGTGATGAAAAGAAGATGAAAGTTAGCCTTGCGAGGCAATAAGAAATGATTATTAAAATGTGACTGGAGGCCGTCTCTGACGGTAAAGAAAGTCCAAAGAGGAAGGAAGTCAAATTCGTCGTAACAAAGGTCGTGAAGAAGCAGTAATTGCTGAGTTGTAAAAGATCCTGGTGTTCAGATAGAGCGAGACAGAGAGTAAAAGAAAGAGTATTACAGATGGAAAGAACAACCTCTTTCGAACTGCATAATAAGTAACCACAGCAGAAAGACGGTATGGAATCCAGCTGAACAACGCAGAGCATAGGCAAAATTGCAAGTGCAGCAGCTAAAATTTGCCAGACGGAGGAGATGGGACAGGTATTATGAACATGAGAAAAGAAAATAGGACAGGCGCATAGAAAGTAGTCGTTGTCGTGGTTGAGTCGTCTTTAACGCACGTTTTCAATCATTGACAGATCCAGTGGATTAGATAGGAACAGATAATCTAGACTAAGGACTGTCGAAACTGAACTCAAAGATTGAACTCGTAAACCAAAAAAGGGAACATCTACGGAACATCATGTACGGGCAAAGTCATGCTAGCTACTTTAATGAAGAAAGCACAGTATATTATTACGGAGGCTGGGAGGGGAGGCTTGTGTGATTGATGTAGGTAAGTGACTAAGAACGACACTATCATGCTATGTACGGCCAGACAGGTTGAAGACTTCCCGGAGGAAAAGTGGCAGGGCTGGAAGACAAATGAGCCACAGAGAAAAAAGGGCAAGTCAGAAGAAACGCCGGACAGGAAACGAAGCTAAAACTCTGCTCACTCCACATCAAGGAAACAAACAAGAGTGGGCTAGGAATATGCACTGCGAGTGAAGCTGCTGTGAGTGAGCTGGCATATCCAGGCGACGCTGCAGCGCAAAGAGCGTCGGCGAGCCAATAGGATGCGCAGACACCGTCTCGCTGACCAGTCCCCCCCCTTCCCCCGCGACGCAACTTGAGGAACGAACTAGTCTTTTAATGGATCCGGGCTGCGCGTCACAGATGAAGAAGCGAGTTGAAGCGCGGCAACTGGTTCTACTAGTAAGTTAGTCTTACTTTCAGCCCACATTGCAGTCGGTGGGCAGGAGCCCGGAATAGTAACACGACGCAATAGATGGGTGGTTGGTGACAGGAGGCGACGACGTGTGAAAGCTCGAGAAGCCTTGGAGAAAACTTTTGATGAGCAAGACACAGTACCATAACCGTATTGGTTGCCCAGTTTGGCTGTGGCTTATTTGCGAGGCGCTATTGGGCTTACTGGTGACGATCAGTCGCGCCTGAAGTCGACTTTAACTTAAATTGTGTCCCCTTCTAACGGCTGGCTAGCCATACGAGGTGATATTCCATGCCAACTAACTCTAATGATTCAAGAGGAAAAAAAACTCTACTACTATTAGTCATTGTTATGGTTACTTACTGCTAGTTTAACTTCTGTCGTTGGGCATTGTCTGTCCATGGAGCAGACTAAAACGCATCGTACTAGTCCAAACACGTCTGTCTAACAATGCTTCCCAGTCTTCCATTTAGGATTTAGAGGTGGGTTAAGCTTTGATTCTACAGTGGGACCGTTGGTCTAGCAACTAACGCGACTCTATGTATACCTGCTACCAAATTTGACAGACTAGTACATTGGCCATTAAAGCCCTTGTTCGCATCTCTACTAATAGAGAGTATTACGCGTTTTAGATAGATGGAGACTGTCCGTCCACATTGACCCTTCGATCTCAAAGTCTTTATCGCCTAGCTTCACTAATAACGCCGCGGCTGCCCAGCTCATCTCCAGGCCAGCGCCTAATGCGGCACTTTCACACGACATGTCTCCCTTTCGTGCACACTTAACGAGTCTCACAGCTTCTTTATCTTTACTCTTCGATCGCACTCTACAAATAATAGCAGCACCTAGTGTGTACCAAAGGAGGTGGGTTGCTCTGCTCCTCAGAGATCTTCATCCGATTGCTCCGTTGCCCTGGCACCACTTAGCACCCCCGACCTTGCTTTTCTCAAAACATGGCTGGCCCAGCACAACCCGCGCCCTACAAACTAAGAATCTCCTCTGTTTGCTAATCCGATCGTCATCGTCTCATACTATTTCTGCCCAGTTCTTTCTGTCCTGGCCCGACCTATTCTAAGCGGTTTCTATAGGCTACCTACTCTCAGCAAGAGTTCTCCTGTCCTCGTCCGCTACCAGAATAAGTATCTCTCGCTATCCTCGCTATTATGAGCTTAAACACTCTCCCCTAACATCCATATTACTTCTTCGGTTGTTCTTCGAGCTCCCTTTTTCGGCCTGCTCGAGACGAAAGGCCGTGAATGTCACGCGCACCCAGGCAAGACTTGGCGCTTGCCTGTAACCGTAATAATGGGAGAAATGAGAACGTGTAGAAAACTGTGGTGAACATTTTGCGTGACCGGGCTGATATTGCTTTTCTTGCATCATTCTATAGTATCACACACTCGCTTACGCTAACCAAAACGGATTTGAGTCATCAAACCCTTGATAAGCCAAAGGCATCGCAAATTGCACCTGGATCTTCAGATGTACATTCTATCGCTAAGCTGGCTAATGGAAGTCGACTAGGCTGTTTGTCATTCAACACACTCTGTAGTGCGTTTCTGCTAGGAGAAACATGATAACTAGAGTTATTTCTCAACGGTCTACCGGAAATCCTATCAAATGTAGCAAAACACCACGCCGCTATCAGATATATATGCAAAGGTGCAGTATTAAAGTACAGACATGCAATGTGTCTATGCATTGAGGACACGCATGTCTGTGCTTCCGGCTCAGCTGCATGTACTACAGTGGTCATCCTGCACGTTCTACAGATGCAGACATCGAATCACAGCTCGACTGTTTGCACAATTCTGCTTGAAGGAATTGGCGAATGGCAAAGCCATCATTAATTTAGGTGGCGCACACTCATCTTCCACGGGTCCTAATCGTCTTACGGCGCTTTGCATACACGCTTGTTCTGATAGGCTTAATTGCTTTTAATTAATTTACAATATTCGTCTGCGAACTCGGACATCATACTCTATCCTATCAGTCTTGTAATTGTACATATTTCCATTCTACAAATAGGTAGATCCATTACCATAACCTCTCCAACTACACAAAAAATGAATTCAAGCAGTGTTTAGCGTTACTGGTTGTGGCTTCTTATCTTGAAGCATGAATAAATATTGCAATGTTTGAAACAGAGTTTCTTTGAAGATCCGGAGATCGTTCGAAACATTCCTTGTTAAAATTTCATAGTATTTAAGATATTATGTGTAAAGGTGAAGAGCTAGTATCTTACATAAAGAACAGTAACATATATATATTTAGAGGGTTAGATTGTATTGTAGGGTTACCGTATATGAGTTGTATCAAATGCGGGGTAGCTAGTAAGTAAGTACCTTGACTTGCCTTCCTTGAAGCTTTGTCATCAAGGTCTGATTCCTAGAGTCTTCTCCATAAATTAGTGAGTGGCAGTTACTACATATGTAGTAGGATGACGTAGATTACTGGATATGAGGGAATCGGCAGATAGTTCAGAGCGGGGTCTTGGGATTCCTGTTACCACTACTAATATTATGGCTGCTGTTGTACATAGTATGTGATGTTAGGCAGAGCAGCATTGCATCGCATTATCTTATCAGTACTGGGCTAACTAGGCTAACCATTATGTCATCACCGCTCGCAGCGCCCAGCTTCATGAGATTTGGAGCCCTTACACGGCAATTAAATACAGATAAGATCCAGATGCATCAAAGAAAACAAAACTGTAGCTTTATTGAACAGGCTCGACTGATAGGTTGAGTCCAAAAAAACCATTAACTTAACACAATTTCAATAGTGGCTTCTGGCCCTCTATTATCATTGGCTATAAACGCCGTCCTGGTTGCCTTCCGCATCAGGAGGTCACAGGTCAGACGTTAGTCTGCTGGTGTTTCCTTTATTATATATTACCTTGTCGCATCAGGAAACTAATCGATCAGCTCCTCCCCGAAACAACACTCTTTGCCCCTCACTGAGAACTTCCATGTTATCGTAGTTTGCTTTCACAATCATTTTCCTTCCAAACCTACATCATCAACACGACCTATTTCCTGCTTATTTTTTTGTGCTAGCAGCTACAGCTCCCAAGACATCTGGCTGCCTTATTGAGATAGACTGACGTGCTGCGTATAGACATCTAAATATGTTTAAGCTGACCTCGTTCGATTATTAACATCCTCTTAGCGGCTCTATTTTGATTCCGATCTGTTTCGTCCCCTCAAGTTTCCCAAGTTGTCGCTGCTCACTACTCTCGCTAAGAAAACAAAATGACGACTCCTGCTGAAAGCAGTATTGGAGGTAAGGCGAAACTGAGTCTCGACCTAGGACGAAAGAACTGTCTTACTAGAACATGCTGCCACTGAGCTAAACTAATGTAATCATTCGTTCGTAAAGTTAATCTCATATTGTCTGCGATTCAACCCGAAATCCACAGCTGCCCAGCTGTACGAACTCTGGCTCTCACGCCTGAATCAAAGACCGTTTTGATTGGACGCACTAGCAATCGCCCTGGGCGAGCAGAGGCATCCCCTGATAATGGATATATTCAGAACCCAGTGGTATCCCGCCGTCACGCAAAGTTTACATATCGTAACAAGGTTAGTACCGTTACTTAGCTTTCAGAGTCCGGGCCACATTTTGTGTACTATACACCATTGAAAGCACTTGTGTCTTTCCCCCCTTCCCACAAAACTCTCGTTCCTCACACCTCTTACGCTGAACAATACATTAACATTGTATGTACGTCATATAATCACAGAACGTTTTCCTTACCGATAACAACAGCTATCACGGCACTTCGCTTAACGGAAATCGTCTAGTTCCTGGCCTTGATATCATTGTTCACGACGGAGACGAAGTTAAATTTTGCATTCTCACTGGAAGACTTTTTGAGACAATGAAGAGCTCAGCCTTCAAAATACATATCGAGCCGTGAGTACTAAACACACGCTAGCTACCTCTTTCATATACTGACATTCTGTACTAAAAGTATGAGTGAGCCTTCTAACGCAACTGGCACATATCGGGCACCGGTATTCTTATCCGACGACGAGTCGGAGGTGGAACACGAGACTAAGGAAGCCACAGATTCAGCTGTCGCTATCGATACGCCGAAGAGCCTCGGCTTTGTGCCGAAGGAAACTCTAACACATTCTGCACCCACGACTTCTATCAGTGATGGCTCATCGTCAAGCGTAATACTTATCCACAATAATACCAGTGATGATAGATACACCGCGGTAGACAACACCACTGCATTGCTTTATATGTGGCCCCCGAAGTTGCCTGAGCCTCGTGCCGAACATCTTTCTGAAATCTGCCAAGGCCAAACAGACAAAGTCTATGGATCGTATTCATCAAGTGAGCAGGATGAATCTGAAGGCGAAAATGTCGATACAAGTGATGGAGATGCACCTATTATCGACATATCTGATATGTCATGCTCCGACGAAGACGGCGAATGCGACGAAGATGAGGTAGAAGAGCAGGATGAAGATCTCGACGAAGACTTTGGCGACGACCTTGACGATGAAGATGCTATTTCAGAACATGAGGAGAGCCTCATGAATGGGGCAGACACCACTATTGACAAGCCCTCGCACCACCCTGCTGAGCTCAGACTTCCAGCCCCCTCTAGTCTAATTTCTTGCCAAAAAGACGAATGTCGGTTGGAAACTCAGCCTATCGTCGAGAAGCTCGGATATGAGAGTCAGCCCATACGCATATCTTCTTTGTTGACTGAGCCATATGAAAAAGATTGGGAAAGCACTATCACATCATGTGATGACATAAAAGGACAGACCAACCACGGAGTTCAGAAACCAGAAGGGGCGCCCGATTACTATGCTCAGTTTCTTCCGCATGCTGCATCTGATATAGTGGAAAAGTCTGGAAATTCCTCAACAGACTATACTCACCCTGTGGAACTAGCATCGATCTTCAATGCTTCTTTACCTCTACCACCTAACATTGATCAAGATTGTTTCATGTCTTCCGATCATACAGATCTCCATGGCTCAGTGAACCTCAAGCGGAAGTACAATGACATCTCTGTGGATGATGGCCCGCTAAGCCCTGAGTGGAGCAGTGATTTCAACGACACAGAGGTCTACCAAGAGGCTGTTGTTCCTGACAACGCTGCCGCTGATGGTGCCTCGAAATCTACCAATACCGTTTTTTACAGCCTCCCACAATCACAACCTGCAGTTACCGAGACTCGGACAATTGCCTTACCTACCGATAGCAACCTGAATGGGCCAAGCAATATATCTGGAGTAGTTGAATGGGAAAATACTGTCTCGCCTATCAAAGTGGCTAATACGGTATCGCCTGTGAAACGATACGAAGGCGAGGACAAGGGCGAGGGCGAGGATGAAAGACCTCGCAAGCGTGTTCGAACTCTCAGAGTTGCAGAGGCTGTTAGTTTTGCTGCGGTCGGAGGTGCAGCAGCAGGTCTGGCTATCTTAGCTGCTATGATTGCTACAGCCCCCGTCTTGATCTAAGGGCTTACCAGTAGCGACCAAGGCTGTTCAACGTTGTTATAGATGATACATTTTACGGTATCATCAGTATATACATTGTCCGTAGGTGAGTGTATCTTTCTCAAGATATTATTATGGAGAGAACATGTTATGCGATGGGACAGCACTATCTGGTGGGTTTATGCAGGGGAGCAGAGAGCAAGTTATTGTTGAGACCTGGGATTTTTTAGTGACAGATTCTGGTTGTATCCTTTGGTGATTTCTTTGTTTATCGTTTTATTTCTTTCATTTAACGTTATTTTTGCTGAGGATAGCTTCTATCTCACATAGCTATTCATATTTCTTTTATCTCATGATGTAGTATAGTCTAGTGTTTTCACTGTTACTCTCCCAAGACAAGACCTAGCTTAAGTACAAACAGTAGGAAACGATCTGTAGTAGTAAATATTAGTGAACTGACACCTTTATCATCCAGTGTGTTCCATATCTTCTTTATTATATACATATGTCAGCATGTTAGATGCTGGCTGAGGCTGGGAAATTGATGCAAATGGACCTTAATATACACACACCATAAGCGTGTACTTAATTGAACGGAAGAAAATATAACTAGACACAACACGATTATAGATGTTCATTTACTAACTAGGAAAATGCCGACCAAATTTCGCCACAGTTAGCATCTAATCGATAACGAGTTGAAAATAAAGATTAAAAAGCCAACTAACTATCAATACCTCTCCGGAAACCGATGAAAACTAGAACTTAAATGATAACTTTATAGCGAGTAAGAATCAGGAACACGTAATTTTGTTTCTTCTTTCCACTTGCTATACAAATTTTATTTTACGAATGCCGCCCTTCCCGCCATCACTTATCAGATTTTTGTTGAAAATATGTTTTGTTTTTTTAATTTTTCCCGTCACAGGGAAAGTTGAGGCCTGTAAACTATGGAAACACTTAGTAGAGACTCTGTGAAACCTTGGACAGCAAGAGACCCAAAGGAGACAAAAACAAAAGGCGAAAAACGAAAGACAACGAAAGCCGTGGAACTTGGATTGTCGTAGACGATATATATAAATTCCTCTTTGTGTATCTGTAATTCAATATCTTGTATAAGAGTGTCAATTATAATGGTATGACATGTCATGATGGAATTTATACGCCGTTGAAAAGCATATACTAGTATATACACGTTGCTTGATTCTACTATCTGACATTAGGCATATGGAACGTCATAGATATATTCAAAACAACACGACAATATATATCTGAGCAGATACTAAAGTACCAAGAGATGATATCTCCAGCATAGGAACGGGTGCAGTGGACTTCACGTTTCATGACCAGAGAGGGAAAGAAACCCTTTTAACAAGGACTGCCCGTCTTCTGTCGTTTGAGTATTCTTTACGTTTTCATTTAATATAGAAGATATGACGTGACTCATGGCATAAACCCCCCCTCCTCTCAATAATAGTTGTATTGCCGTGTATATCCGAGAGAGATACACCATCAACATCTCGAAAAGTGAGCTCAGTGTTTTGTTTATATGCTCCCGCTTGTCCCCTGGCATATATTTTATCATAGTTAAATAATGGGAATAATTATAATATGAGAGAGAAATGTATTCATTGTAGGCTAGATGATATCATAGTTTGATCAGTCACTTCTAAGATTACGTTAGTATGGGACACTTTTCATGATCTTTGAACGGTCAATCCGCTTTGGAGTTAAAACCACCAATTGCAGGCTTATGTAACTACCCTGAGATGAACTCGATTAATATATTGATAATATGTTTTTTTTGAAGGATGCAACTTATCGCTTGACTATATTACCATCAACTATCCAACAAAGTGCCTTTTATACCACATGTCCGTTTCTTGTAACTATGAACGCATATTAATGGATAGACATGATATATCAACCTTCATTAACTGAGACTTGTAAGTACACCCCACCCCTCTCTACATGTGTTCTGTGATGCACCGAACCAACCTATAACAAAGACCAACAGAAACACACTAGTTGTTATATATAGATAAAACTAGCCTCATGACCCTATACTATATTAACATATCATAAATATAGATAGATTGGGCCACTGGAAGACGTCTTCTTTCCTGGCCTTACTAAAAGCAGCCTTTAGTTCAACTCTGATATATGCAGAAGACTAGAAGCCTACCATTTAGATTCTAGCTAGCCAAATATGACGCTAAGCCTCCTCATGTCTCCTGTTTTGCCTCTTTTTTGTATTTGTTATTCTTTCCAAACACTGAGCTAGCCAGTATTTATACTGTCAAATGAGACTAGACACGGGTGGGAATCAATAAATCAGAGGCATCCCATTTCAGCGTGGAGTCGCCAGGAGTCCATTGACTAGAAGTGACATGTTGCTATGCCAGTCCACTGTCGTCATAAAATATTCACCCTGTACGACATTAAACATCTCCTAGGGATCTATGGCTTGTGGAAATTAGCATGACGAACAGTACATTCAAGAAATTGGGCCTCATTGTATAGCCATATATTGGTTACAATTATAAGGATTAGAAGAACATTCAAAGAGCCAATCCAAAGTGTACTGTGGATATCATCTATACACTATAATATATTAGTACGCAAAGGCAGATTAGCTTGTTCGGAAAATAGTGATTGGGACATATAGTGTATTTTGCGTATTAGTGATGTGACACACCATCATATATGTGAGCAACAATAGAAAGGAGAGATATAGCGGTGAGCGAGGACATGTCATCTGCTATCTCCGGCGTACCATAGTCCGAAGAAGCCAGAACAAAGAAGGAACAAAACGGCCATGTCTCGAACCTCGACTACACAAGTGGAGGATAAAGCATAGCGAGGGAATTATGACACACACATACACACACTTATTCTCCTCACTCCGGCCTCGTTATTTGAAGCTATAGGCCGAAGCCACCAGCTGGAGAATGTGAAAGGATTGCTTGCTTGGGTGCAAAGTGACGTCGACAAACAAGGGAAATGTCAAGGTTGATCGATCGGATCGGTCTGCGGTTGGGGAATGTTTCGCGTAGTTGTTGGTTCGTCGATCATGACATGAACAAGCAATAAAAAGAAAACTAGACAACTTTTGAATGTGACATTGCTGTAATCACCTGCCTGACATGGAGTTATTCTTGATAGTTCTGGGCTGGATATTGCCACTGATGAATTAGCACTAGTTTTTTTTGCTGTCTGGGCTGAATAGATATCTCATTGGTGTCTATTACTGAAAGATAAAATGCAAGATAGATAGTTGCCTGTACAAAGTCAGAGACTATGGCTATGTGAACTAATATGCAGACTATCAGGCACAGGCAGGGGCTAATGGAACAATAAAAGAACAGGCTAAAACATATTATTCTTCAATAGTAACAACAGTATATAGAGTGCAAATTAGTACATACTGTATCTAGCACATTAGATAACAAGTATCTCTGTATAGTATAAAGAAAAGATAGATATAGAGAACCTGTTAGAACATGATCGGGACTACGAACTTGAGTGAATCAAGGCAAACATACTACAGATAGGCTGAAAACCTAGACATACATATACACCATAAAAACAGGCGCTTCAAGGAGTACGTCACCAAATCGCAGATTTGCTGATAATGGATAAACATAGCTGGCCGAAGGTTGCAGGATCACCGATCTGCCATCAAAGAACATAATAATGACTTAAAGTCAACTATACTATCACAGCAGGAAGAAGAGTGGTGGCTATATCATAAACAATGATTTATTAGCCGTTGGCTCTGAAAAACTACTGGCTGCCCCACGCCCAGAGTGGGTGAGGCCCTTCAAGATGACGATATATCTCGGCTGGTACAGACTGTTTTAAGCAAAACTAGCCGACGACATCTGAGATTGATATAAACGGTATACTGTCTAAGTAAGAAGGGGCGTGCTGGTATCTGTCAGGCAGAAATAATACCAAGTTCCCATGTACGTAAGCACCTATATGTGCATCACAGACATTAACCGCGCACAAAATGTAACTAAACGAAGAAAAGAGTGGTGTATGTGTTAAGCGAGAGTTGGGATGAGCTCTATTTGGCCCATGAACGCCGTAGGCTGTCGAGGAAGAACTGTTGGCGAGCGGTCGAGGACATCATGGGCTATGCGAGGAAACTGTACCTACTTGGTAGTCCGACTGCTAGCTGCATATGTCTGACGTTACTCTGACACCCCTCTATAGGTATATAAAGCGCTAACTGGATACCGCTGAACGGTGAGTGATGTTGAATTTGTCGATGTGCCATTTGGAGGATTCTAGAATGTGATGTGGTTAATGCTTTTGCTGCACTTTTTTTGATGAGCTACTATTCAAGTGTCAAGTTGAACGGGCCTTTCGGGGATACTGAGCTCATATTGTGCGCAGGTATTGTTAGTAGATGGATTGTATACTCGAAACTGATCATGATTTATAGCTTCATGATAGGCTTTAGCAGCATCATAATAACTATAAATATCCTTCCATCAAGCTGACTAAAGTACGGCCTTGACAGACTCATACAGCTTATTGTTTACAATTAGAGTAAAATATGCCGGGATGTCAGGGAGCCTTTTAAAGATTGGCCTTCAGACGTGCGACTGATGCTTTGTTGTATTCTTCCCACAACATTTGAGGGAGCTAATGCTGTTGAACTTATTATAAGGGGATATACTCGTGCTGTATTGAGGGCTAGATCCTTTTCTCGAATGGCTGGCTAGCATGTAAAGTACGCATATGCGTGCCAGTACTTCTCTTATATGAAGGTCCACATTTAAGGCTTCTCAAAGCCAATCTCACAGCCCACAACGTAGCGAGCTCTTGTGATCTGGAGCTAAGGAAACTAGGCGGTCAGTGAATTATGGTAATTTTGAATATAGAGGCTACATGACATGCATCCTGCTGTGGGGGGAAACACGTAAATAGGCGAGAGGCAAGTACATGCCCGATACATTAATCCACATATCGGACAGTAGAAGACCCACGCAATGCATTATGTATATGCATTGCATATACTTGCCTTAACGTGGAGAGACTCGCATGAGATTAGATTTAGACCCAGTAGAGTCTATCTAGGCGTTACAGGCTGAAAACCTTACAAGAGATATGTGCGAACAATACTGTGCATGCAGTATCATTATAAATGGCTACCTATATGAGTGCATCTGCTGCTATTGCTACTAATAGCATACATTGTATTGTGCTGCGGAGCAGGGTACGGAATAGCTCAAAAAGTTAGTAGATTGAACTACGTTGCTATTTGCACTAATGTTAGAAGCCAACTGTCAGTATATATATTTCTAAGACGTAGTTATATAAATGCAATCAAGGAGGCCCTATCGGTGCGGCATGGCCCCGGACAATATGTATTAACTGCCAAATAAGGATTAACTGAGTTTCGTCTATATCTTCGGATCTGATATATGGTATTTGTGCAGGTTAATGCAGCTGCGTAGGCTAATTGTTGCAGATTTATTTCTTCAAGATTTATCCTCGTTAAGTTCAGAGTAGTTATGTTCTTGTCACAGAGTTAGGCCTGATATTCTCCAATATTCTGATAAAATGTGTGAGGGGGGGTATGATTCACTTGCCCATCTGCCTACCTCAGCCGTGGATGTATCCACTCAAATTATCGTGACTGAGGTCAATGTATAGAGCAAAGTAATGAAACCAGACTGCATGTAAGCCAAGATACAGCTGGCTGAGTAAGAATAAAGCTTATAAAGGCATAGTTAGGTGGATTCTCCAATGGATCGAGGTAAGTAGATCCGAAATGTGAAATATGGTTAACTAAGGCATGTGGCTGCTATTGGCTATGAAGGACTTCCATCTTTGGATTATGGAACTGGTTGCTTCTATATATGTATACTTACGCCATGCTGTGAATCAAATCAAAGACTCACATATATAAGAGGGAAGCCTAGTGCTCATTTCTACGACGAGTTTTTTGTTAGTGATATACTCTTCATTCTTAACTTCACGCTCCATCAAGCTCATAATAACTTCTTCATACCTTATATCAGAATAATTTGAGAGATTCAGGATTTGAGATCATACTTCAACCAAATCTATCCATTATGGAAACCATCCAGAAAGCACGAGTCAGTGATCCTTACTGCCTATCATGCTTTGAGGTGGTTGATTCAGATATCCCTCAAATTCCTAAAACTTGTGAATGCTGTGCTGGCCACCAAAGGTATGTTGTTCAATACACCGATACTCAAAATGGAGAGCTTTTGTTAATGTTGGCTATAGGCCACCGTCATGTTTTGGATGCAACGCATTTCCGTGTCGCGTTTGCGAGGGCACTGGGATGCTTTTGTTCCCATGTCATTGTTCGGGTCTACCACAGACATATGAACATGCCTGAACTGCGCATTAGCATATGGTATTGGGTATAGGTAGAATGGTGATATGAAATAGAGGACCGAACGATCTTTTGTGGACACGCAACAGTCAAGCTAATATGGTTTTGGAGTATTGGAATTTTGAGTTTGAGTGGAACTGTACGTACTATGTTGACGGTTAGTATTTTACTGTTGAATGAGCCAAAGATGAGATAAGCCTTATCCATTGAGAGTTTGATAGGCTTATAAGACATAAACAAAGTTTGGAAGGTTTTTTAGGCATGTAACAATATAAGAGATAATTATTTGCATATTGCGTTGCTTGGTAGGCGGGGTTCGATGTCTTCTAACTTACACAATCTTGAAAAGCGTATCTTCGTATGCGGCCGGCTAATATAAAGATAGGGAGATACCAGATGCATATAAACATAGTATAAATGCTAGTTATCGAAACATACTTTGCTTACACTGCAACAAGGTAAGGCTGTCCATTGGCTAGACGTTACAGACACATAAACTTGGTTGCTAGACATAATCCAAAAAGGAAGTTAGTCGCTGGCGTTGTGGAACTCGAAGATCATACGACAAAGTAGTGTCTGATGGTAGTTTTCATTCCCAAAATAAACATACGTATGAATAGTAGCTTAGCCCTATAATACAGCGTGTTTCGGCTACATTTAGATATGTCAGCAAGAAAGACTCGCCAAGGCATGGATGGACTTGACTATCTTGGACGTGAGCAGATGGGCGAATGCAAATGGCTTGTATGTGGACAATGCAGCAATATGTTGATATCGGGTAGACGCGGCTGAACAAACAACCAAAAGACCCGTATCGGCCGGACCCAAGACCAAAAAGATAGGTTTTGGTAGGTATCAACACAATCTAAGGATGATATATACCACATAACGGCTGTGGTCAGGGATCAATAGAATCATACTAGTTTTTCGTCAAAAGTAGGGTGTTCAAGATAAATTGATAGCGGCAGCCGACGATAACACACACTTTTCCATGATGTAGGAGATGAAGGCAAACAAAGCTAGGAAGCAGTTGTTGATCCTTTATGTTCCGATACCAAAACATACTGCTTAAGGCCGTGATGTTTCCAAGCAGTTGCTCCTCGTGTAAGTCGGAGCTCGACCTTCCTGATCTAGGTTTCAACCCCACAATAACATAGCAAGATGCTAGGCTTCGCCTACTTCGACGCTAATAGAAGAAGGGCCATGCTTAGATATGGATTTGTACGGCCCTTCAAATCCTAAGTTATAAAATATGAATGAGAAATTGTTGTTTTCAATATGGAGTTTATGCAATGCAATGTTTTTGACATTCCCTTTGATGGTGGCGATGAATACTTTGAGGCTAATTTCGGCTTGCTATTGCCACGATTCAGCCGACAACCCTTAGCTTTTCTATAGCGAATCTAGACCCACTGTTGTGCAAATGAAAGTTACTCAGCCTTGCACTGATTAACTGATTAACCTGCTGCTAAATGCGCCTAGCTTATGCAACCTTTGCTTTGCTAGTATTGCGGCTTTAGCTGATGCTTTCAATGCTTTCATCAGTATCCTCCTAGTGATGCTTTTGAGATTTAGCTTTACAGGCTGAATCGAGGAAACTGTACTAAACACCGCACGCCCACGGCCACTGTCAAAAAACAGTGATTATCCGTTACTCTTTAGTATTCTTGCATCTAGCATACCTTTTTGGAAACCCTCTAAGCGATAACGACTTTGCAGGCGATCACCGTCTTCTCCGCCATGTCAGTTATTCTTTGCACAGGTTAGTTTACCGTCTGCCCGCATTCTACACATACCAGGCGCCATTGGTGGGCGTTTCTGCAATAAGATCCGTCTAGCGCAGACCAAGCTCGCAGCTTATTCCTTGGTAGCATCGCAACAATCCCGCGATGCATACCTTTCTCTGGTTACGCCAATCAACAAGTTCGCTGACATTGCCGTGATATCGCAGCTGGATATGACCACACAATTCGGTACTTCACCACTTCCCACTTCAACTTCATGTCTTTCTTTCTCTACCATCCTCCCAATTAGCTCGCCTATCTTGCAGAACTGGTCTAACATATTGCTCCGACTTCCACTGTGCGCCTGTCTAGGTTTTGGGAGGCTCTTTCTGGCATATGTTCCCGTACGATTCAACATCCTGAGTCGCAAGTAAACCGTCTATGCATCTCGCCTGATAAGCGCTTTCTTGCCGCCGCTGGCTTTCACAAGGTGAAGCTATACGATATAAAGTCGACCAATCCGAACGCTCTTCTTAAATTCGAAGGCCATCAAGGCAATGTCACCGGCGTTGCCTTCCATTGCGAGGGAAAGTGGATGGTGACGAGCTCCGAAGACGGAACTGTGCGCATTTGGGAAACTCGTAATGGTATTGTCCAACGCACCTATGTCCACGGGTGTCCCGTCAACGACGTTGTGATCCACCCCAACCAAGGAGAGATCATCAGCTGCGATCGCGCTGGGTATGTCCGCGTGTGGGACTTGGCTGAGAACAACTGCTCTCATATGTTGAGACCAGATGAAGATACACCAATGTCTACTGTCACTGTTGCTAGCGACGGCACTCTACTTTGCGCTGCCAACACACTTGTAAGTACAATAGCTCCTATCAATAGCTACCTTCACGGCTTTTCGTCAAAACCCCACTAACGTATAGCTACTAGGGTTTTGTATTTGTCTGGCAACTTACTCCTGGACCAGAACGCACTGAAATTCTACTAGTGACTCAATTCCAGGCGCACCCGACTTTCATCACACGCATCTTGCTTTCACCTGATGTCAAGAAGCTTGCCACATGCAGCGCCGACCATACCGCAAAGATTTGGGAAGTATCACAAACCGAAGCTGTGCCAGATCAAGAGCAGAACCCCTTTCGTCTAGAGGCTACCCTCCATGGCCATCAACGCTGGGTTTGGGATTGTGCGTTTAGTGCAGACTCAGCTTATTTAGTAACTGCCTGCTCAGACCATTACGCTCGCCTATGGGAGCTGAGCAATCAGCAGGTCATCCGCCAGTACAATGGCCATCACAGAGGAGCAGTGTGTGTTGCCTTGAACGACTATTCCGAGGCGCGTTAAACTGGTTGCTTCTATATCATTATACTGCCCGTATGGGGCAGTAGTTTTTGGGGTTATATCTTGCAAAGACATGTTATGTAACGTTCTACATTCGCTGTCATCTGGGGGTTATCTAACGTTTCGATTTGATACTCTTTCTTTTGTGTGTTGGTTTTTCTTTGCTGTTTGCGATTATTATTGGACTGGTACGGCGTTATATCATTGTCATTGTATTACCCGGTACTTGATTTTAATTTTATTTCATCCTATCTCATCTGGCGTTTTTTTTTTTGGCTCTATCATGATGCAAAAAATGTGAGCGGTGATCAAATACTTTTCTACCGTTATAGCTACTCAATATAAGGTCTCGTTATATATATACATATATATATATGTGTGTGTGTGTGTAATCTATAAGGCTATCTCAGTATTGGTCTTGAAGCATGTACTAATTAAAAAGTTATACAATGTTAAATATATATTAAAAGGCTATATTATTTATGTATTCACATTCTTATTAAACCGCTATGGATTGGTGTATTTCCAGGCAGATATTAACAAAATCAAAAACCCTCAAAAGATACCCAAAACGCTACATCATAATAACCCAACATCTTGATTCCATTACCAACCATCACCCCAGCCATCATCATCCCCTGTATCTTTTGGCTTAGTATCAATCTTTTTAGCGACAACTGATTTCATAGCTGGTTTTGCTTTGGTAGAAACTAGAGGCTTGCGTGCTGCCGCTGTACTTTTCGTCAGGCCCTTGGGTAACGCTTTGGCGGCTGGCTTCTTGGACTGTGCAGCTAACCATCCGGCAAAGTCAGGCTCGCCGCCATCGTCGTATGATACGGGGTTCTTCGTGGAGTTTGATTCCCTTGTTTCTTGAAGCCAGCCATCGTCCTCGTCGTTGGCCAATGACTTGGTGTTCTCCGTGCCTGCCTCGTCGTCCATGGCGCCCCATGCATCGCCGCCATCATCATCATCATTATCATTGCCCCACCCGTCATCATCAGTGACAGCAGATGAGGCAAGTTGAGATGGATTATGCGTGGACGAAGCTAGTGGTAACTTGACTGTTTGTCTAAGCAGATTAGCTGTTTTAGTAGGCTGTTTACTTGATGTAGGAGAAGGTATCTGCTGTAGCGTAGGAACTGTAGAGCTAGTGTTAAGGGCGGATCCCTGATGCTCTTCTATCTCGCCTGTAGCAGAGGCGATCTTGTTAGTGAACGATGAAATAGCCCAACCTGCCCAACTAGCTGCGGAGTCTCCACCACCGGCTACGGGGGGTTGAGGAGTGCTCATTCGGGGAGTGTTAGCCGTAGGCTCAGAGTTTGGCGGTGGCAGCACGGATTCCGGCATGTTAACGGTAGCCTTTCGGATATGGTGCAGATAGATATCAAGTGTCTTGCTAGCCTGATCTCTGATGACCTTTTCTTTGTCAATAAGGAGAGGCGAGACCATGGGAATCACGCGGGCAGCAGAATCTTCCTCATTGAAATACTCTGTACTTGCAGCAAAGGCCATGAGAGCAGCGTTTCTCGCATGGACGAAGGGGTCTCTGAGGGAGCGACCAAAAGCTGCCAAGAGGACCTTGGATCTTGTTGACATGCTAAGATACTTAGCAATCTTGCCCAAGCAGATGGTCGTATTTGTACGGATACCCGCCTGTTCATCATTCTGTGTCTTGGCAAGAAGCCGCAAAAGCTCGCCATTTATAGTGCGATCCGATAGTTTCGTGATGATAGTAAGCACTGATTTTAGAGTTTGCTCTCGCACGACAGGAGCAACATCGGTGAAGCCAGTAGTCTGATGGAGATGTTAACCAATATATACGCTCTATAGGTTATAGAAGAAATGGAAACTTACTATTTGGGGGAAAATCTTGTCGTTGACGATCTTCTGCGATAATCTATCAATCATACCTGGAAGGCCATCCAATAGAGAAACCCGTAGTGCACGATCGGGGTTTGAGAATAGACGGATAACCACCGGTGTAATCTTGCTGTTGAACTCGTCTTCGGATAATTTGGTAGATATCTTCAGCACAACAGATAGAGCCTTAGGTCCGCCTCCTCCAAACTCTACAGACTTCAAAAGTTCAGGGAGGACCTTCATCTTGAAGAAATCTTCAGGGAAATCGTCTGCTAGTGAGTCAAGATCATTAAGAAACTCATCCCGTTCTTCGGCTGTCTTCATGCCAAGATTGTCAACAGTCTCTGTTAACTTGATCAAGGGCGAATCAAAGAAGGATCCAGAGCGTCGGCCTTGGTCCAGGTAATGCGCTACAGTCAACCTAGCCTTAGGATTTGGATTGACCAAACGTTTATAACCAGTTTGCATGGCTGGCGGAATATTCTTGGTTTGGCCTGCTTGGTCAGAACTTGAAAAATCGCCGTTGAAGCATTCAAAGATCAGAGTTCCAAAATTGAAGGAGTCCACGGCGGCTTGAGGGTTCTTTTTTATCACATCCCAGCCTCCACGCACAACCTCAGGCGGCGCATATTTGTTAGCATCGGGGACTTGGCTGCCGAAAGAATAGATTATGGCCTCATCGTCCTTTACACTGCTGAGGACGTCAAATCCACCTAGTCGCCATTCTCCGCTCTCAGAAGTATATATAGATGACACTCGTATGCTTCCGTGTATAGAAGTGGCATCTTCGTTGATGAACTTGATTGTTGTCGCGATAGAGAAGAGGCCCCATTTGATAGTCTCGGGACTTAGGCTCTTGCGCTTGATATTCCAGCGCAGCGGCGTCACACGCTCAGTGGCGATGTAGATGTATGTTTCAGTTTCAACCGTATCGAAAACTTTGATCACGCCAGGGTGGCGCATTGTGCGCATCTTCTTGAGAGCATTACGGGCAAGCGGGAGCCGTGATCGGTTGGCCGTTATATCGAACGAGAAGATACTACAGTTGGAGCCATCCTCCTACACGCAAATGGTCAGCAGTTCCCGACTACGAGGCGTTGCAGAGCATATTGGCGCTATCAAGAGTGACGAACAGATACTAAACTTACTTTTTTGGTACCATTGTTAAGGATCCAGATCGACTGGTCGATGTCGACCCGATCACCAAAGCTATAGGGAAATGGAGGGCCCTGCATAGCCATGGCTGAAGCCATAGCCGACTTGAGAAAGTCCATACCGTGCTAAATTGCCAGGGTGAAGCTATTCGCAAATTGGCGATAATCGCAATTAGGGGTGTTTGTAGTTGAGGGTATCGCGAAATGATGTCTAAGAAGTGATCAAAGATACTAGTGACGAAGGCAGCAGCAGGTGTTACGCACAACTTGACTCGTTTCGGCGTTCAAAATCACAAGTGTCGCTTCAAGTGCCCCACGATCATCGAGTTTTGAACAGACAACGCAGTACATACGAACATAAACACAGGTTCGCAAGCTTCAAGTTATGAATGATTTTGTCGTATTCTGTACTATTGTTATGCACGGACAGTTTTAACTACAGTGAACCGACTATCTAGAGCAGATTACGGACCCCACTAATAAACACAGCGTAATTCACACAATGATTAGTGCACTCTCTAAAGGTAGACAACTAGTGCTACTAGTAGTAATATTGCGCATTTGCATGTGATTGTTGGTTATCTCGACGTCAAGCCAGACAAGACTTATTTCAGGATATATTCATAAGTGAAACTAAGCATCGTCTAGGGCTTTTATTACGTAATCAACTTAGATATATGTTCTTGATAGGTGCTTGTACATGTATTGTATGATAGTGGTTAGATATATGTTTGCGTATTTTTTTCCTCAAAGCTATACTGAGTTTAAAACTCTACAATATTATAGCTGTCTCCTATGGGACAATTTAGTGATTGGTGAACATTAGGGTTAAGTAAAACTTATATGCAATGTATGGGTCAACCCGAAAGATCCACTAACAAGATAATTTAACGTTCAACACGCGTTGAGGGACTTTTATTTTCAGCCTCGCGTTAATCTTTTTTTCAAAAACTTCAGATCATCAGCCTTGCGCAGTTTAGCAGCCCATCCTACTTCTCGCTTATGGCAGACTTTTCTGTTCCTCTTGAGATATCCTCCTGATTTCTATCGTCGTGCGGGACCTAAGCTTTCTCTGAACCAGTTAGACTTTGCAACCTAGTTTTGGCCACGTACTGCTTCGATTACTATGATGCTTATGGTGTAAGGTCCACCTATTTTCCATTTTCTGAGCCTAAGAAAATTAGTCAAGCTATTTAGTGCAAGTCTCATTGCCGCGCCTGATTGCTAGCAAACCGCTGGATAGAGCTGCACAAGCATATATTGATTGATCGCTTGACCATGAGCGTAAGTTCCTCCCGAAAAAATGAAGCTCCAATCTGCAAAGACAGCTATGATGTTCTGGTAAAAGGTCAAAAGAGTCATCTTCTGGGGTTGCTATTGTTTCCCTTCTATATATATGGGATGTCACAGCTCTGTAGCATCTCATGTCCAATATAGAGACATATTCCGTTGTTACTATTCTGAGTAGCCATAGATTTGTTGTTGCTTGGATACAAAAACAATCCGGCGTCTCTTTATTGGAGTCCACGATTTTCAGTCTTTCCATGAAAACAGGACCAAAGGCAGAGACGTACATAAATCATGATGGGAACTCTGGTGAAACCGTTGCGGACTCCTAATATGTTGTACAAAAACCGCTATAAGCACCTGAGCTGTCTAGACCCATTCTATTGAATATATATTGTGCAAGCCAAGACTGTTATGACTGACTAAATATTACAGATGCTGCTAATGAGTAGCATACTCATTCGTCCTAGTCTGGTACTGAGTTACACATCATGACTCCCGTGCAACGACTGATACCTCCGAAGAAACGGCGGAGACGCTCCCAAGGATCTTCTTCGAATGAGCTTCATAGCACTAAGAAACGTCAGAGAACTCAGCATGAAGTCTCGAGCACGTCAGGAAGTCTTGATGCCTCGATATTACAGACTAGTGGCAAAGAGAGCGGCTTGACTTGTGGATCTGATAACATATCGGTTGAATACGGAAATACACCCAAAAGAGATCCAGTACGACTTCAGGCATCTTTGAGCCATGGAGTTCAAGATTGTCCGTCACCAGCGCCTTCTGATGTGCAAAATGCCACCAGAACACAAAGTCAAAACTGGAGGAAATCAGAAACAGGACTGTCCGCCCATCAGAAGGTAGAAGAACAACAGCATACACAAGAAATGTTCAGGAATATTGCCCTTCCTCCTCTCACACCAGCTGCCTTGAACGTAAAACGCTCTTCATCAGATTCCCAATCAATTGTCATAATCATATCTTCTTCAACAAACCCCTCGGACAGATATGATACTCTCCCGCTACAGGAAGATATCTCTTCTAGGGTCCCAGTAACACCAGATACATCCCAGAATGTAGAGTCCACCCAGCCGAAATGCCCCACTCCGCTATCTACAGAGACGGCTATATCAGACGTGCTAGCTTGTCCAGAGAACTGGCCAGCATATGTCCAGGAGAATTCTACGACTCCATCCATACTTGGAAACATGAGAAAACGCACTGCACATCCATCAAACGACAATACATCAAACTATGAGAAAGAATCACGACTTACTCAATCAGTGGTCTCGGTATATGTGCCCGATAGTAGCAATGATGAGTTTGCGAGTAAGCTGCCACGAAAGATGCGTGCTAAATCGAGTGTATCGGCAGATAACTCTAGCTTAGAGAATGATTCGGCTGATAAGGCCACGTTAGCCGTCCAAGCTAAGCAATATTCTCCGGCTAAGATACATGGTCCTCACGGTTTCATGTTGCCACCGCCGCTTCCAGCCCGTAAGAAATCGGTGGAGCTGTACCCTATCAAGGGTACTCGTAGAGGCCCTGGAAGCAACCGCATCTTGGTGTGTCCCCGAGTTGATATAGCAAATCAGTACATGACCGATAGTTCTGTTAGTAACTATGGCAGCCCAACTACTTCCGTCTGTATGACACCTACAAAGGATGCTATCTACACTAGCAACGAGCCTACCTCGAACGGAGCGACCGCTTTTCAACACGCTACGAACATCCGCGATGCAGTCCATTCTGAGGTTCCAGCGTCCTTGAAAATTATGCCTCTAACAGCTCAGGCTATCACGCACTTTAAAGGAATACCTACTGAATCATCGACCCAGCCTGCGTCTCACCTATTACAGGAATCACCACTTGCCGACTCTGACAATTTTACTTTTAGCAAAGTTGTGCGACCTACGCCACCAAAGAACAAAACTGAGGGCTTTAAGTTGCCCATGGACAACATGTATGAAGATGATAGTAGTGTTGTTTCATATCAAATCGGCATCCCTGATCCAGTACAAGAGATTGCTGAAAGTACTCCTATCATCCTAGAGTCTAGACAAGCAACTCAGACAAGACCACATGACGGTCCTCAATACTCACCCTCATCACTACTAATCGATGGTTTTCCGGCCTGTGGATTATCTCGCCTGGATAGAACAGACATGTGCTCTGTACAGCAATTGCCTGTTACTATGACTGAAAGACTACAAACTCCAACTCGCTCACATCATGCCGCTATGGAAATCACACCCGTTCTAGCTAAGGCGGCACCAAATGCACTTCGCCACTATAAGTGCATCAACAATATCAGCATTGAACAAATACGGTCACCACCAGCAGAGATCGTAAGGAGCGTAGTCACCTCTTGTATTGATATAACCCCCACAAGTAAGCTACAAACAGAACACATAAGCGAGAACAGTACGGCTACACCGCTAGTACCATCAACACCTATAATTACCTCAATAGCACCGGCTAGTTTGTCACAAGGAAGATCTTCTCTGGTCAGCCCTCATAAGCGAAGCACCACCCCATGTTCGCCTAGTTTGCAGGCTATGGTTCAAAGATACAAAAAGAACAACAAATCGATTGAGACCGTTAGTGTAGCATTCGACGTCATCGTCTACCGCCAAGAAAATGCCGCCGAACCTCCTCCAGGTGTATCGTCGCTCGTCACACAAATTCCTGACAGCTCTGTCGACGTATACCGCCGTCTATTGACGCCAGGCCATGGGCTACGGACCTGCGCCAACCCTCATATCTCGTGGACCACGCCTCATGATCAGGCTTGGTATACACGTAAACAAAACGCACTGGGCAGTCGTTGCAAAAAGATGCGCAAGATGTCGTATAGTGGGGCACTTATCTTGGCCCAACGCTGGATGCTTGAGGCCTTGCTGCGCAACGACCCCGCTGCGTTGAACATGTCAGACCGCGAGTTGGTATATATGCAGTTGAGCTGCATGCGTAAGCGGGGACCGGCCGCGCTGGAACAGCTGGAACGGATAGTTAGTCACTTGCCATCGGTACCAATGCTGCCGCCACCGCATCGACCGCGGTTAGAACCAAATGCTTCTAACCCCAGTGTGATGAGGTTTAACCCCGAAGGAGAACCTCACTGGGAAATCATGGTGCCGCAGGAACCACAGACTAAACGGTCATCCTCTATCATGGATTATTTGCGGCATTTTAGTCCGTTTCAACGACGGGGTACTACTTAGTAACAAAAGGGATGATTAAGGAAATAGCATCAGGATACGGGACTTATGAAGCATGGACACATAAAAACTAAGAACAAAATAAATACGTGTGGTCAATTGACTATCGTATGCTGCAATATACATAAGCATATAGATCATCATGAACTTTAGCGAATGTAAATCTACCTTGACAAATGAAAGTGCTTTCCCTCAAGCTCTGCCTTTTGCTTCCTCGACGTTCTCATCTACTCATATTCTCTTCTGACTCTGCCAATGCCTTTTACTGACCAAACTGTTCATCCCCCCATCTCATGTTCTGCTTTTTGCTACCCGCCTTCTCTTGCGTATGGGAACTAGCTAAACATATACGTAAATGATTCTGAAGTACAAAGCTGTCATGTGACGTTGTCGTAACGCTCCTCTTTAGCACCTACATGAAGAGGCCGTATTGATATCGACATGGACGTTTGTACCGAGGAGGAAAGACAAGCGGGTACGGGCTATTAGTCTCTGATGTCGTCTGGTATTCGGTCTGTGAAAGCATTATAAACCTTGACTAGATAGGCTCACAAAAACCTACAGTGGCATAGATAAACTCAACTATACTAAATCTATGTACACTAATTCTGCTGCGTTTTGCAGTTCAATGTCTAAATTATGCGGTCTATCTCTCTCTCTCTGTGTGTGTGTATATATTTAACGTCTACATCAATCCAAGCCCACACCGAAAAGCCCCCCATCACTAGACACACCACATGATCGAACGGAGACCGAAAAGTCTAAAGGCGGATTTAGCGCGCTACTAGACGGAGTCTGGGATAAGACGGTAACGCACCGAGAGGCCATGAAGAGAGGATTGACGGCTCTTGCTGGGGCGCTGGACCGCTTCGAAGCGAATCCAGGCCTCGATCAGATGACACGACCGCACGCAAAGCGGTATACAGTATCATGACGGAGATCAAGATGCTGGTCCGGACCAAGCTCCGGCAGGACCTGATAGGCGCCCCAGGCCACCAGCATTAGGCAAACAACGCTCCCAAGACCGCCACCCCCCAGGGCAACATCCCCCTGACGTGGGCACGGAAGGCTGCAGCCAGCACCAAACAGGTGCCCCAGAACGCGCCGGTCAGGACCAGCTTACCGGCTAAGCCAAGCTCTTCGACCCCAGTACCTCCTAAGAGACGTGCTGAGAGCCGCTACATGGTCACGCTGTTTGACGACTCCAAATGGAGAACCGTCAACACATCAGTCATCAAGTAGCGACTGAACCGCGACATCTTCAAAGGCCAAGTGATAATTACCAAGGTGGCCGAGACAAGAACCGGTCTAGCGCTGACCATGAAGGAAACTGAGGTGGACAGAGCTGCAAAGGAAAAAAATTGGGAACCTCCTAGCAGCCGTGTCGATTGAGAAGGAAGAGTTCTGGGACATATTTATAATCCCGAACATACCGACACGCATCAACACGATCGAGAACGATCAGCAGGTCTCCCGCCAGACTTCAGTAGAGGACGTCAGAAGCGACATCCAGGCAGCGTTTGGAGGTACCATCAAGTTGCTGGATTGGAGGGAATACGAGCAGGGCCCCTCCATGCAAGGCGTCCGTGTGGCTATCTACAAGCCGGAGAAGACTCCCTGCTCGCTGGAAATTCTAGGCCTAACAAGAACGGCCCGTCGCCCGACAGGAAAGCCTCTTGCACTCCCGCAATGCGACCGCTGCGGTCGCAAACATCAAACGAACAATTGCAACTTTGCCATCCGCTGCAAAGAATGCGGCTCCGGCCACCACACCAAAGACCACTCCGCGGCTCCAGCCTTCCCCAGCAGAACCCACGGAGAATCCCGCGGAGACCGCCGCGCCTCCTGCCAAGACTGCAACCCCTCAGCCGGTCCAGAATGGGCAATAAGCCTGTAAGTGAATAGAGAACCATACGGTAGAAGCAACAGCAACAATCACCTCAAGGTCATCCAAGCAAATGTTCGGCAAATCCCAGGAGCACAAAAAGGCATTCTGGAGATAGCTTTTTCTAGGGGTACAGACATAGTTCTGGTCCAAGAACCTACCTCCCTGCAGGTTGGACCGAATATCTCTTCATCCTCAGTTTACCTTGGCAGAACAATACCAGAAGGACAGGGTAAAAAGCCGGCAATATGCTTCGTTAAAAAACACTCATCGTTCAATATCTCCCCCTCCGGTGACATACCCCAACACCCAGACATAAGCGCGGTCACGGCGCAGTGTAGAGGAGACTCGTACTTGGTGATCGGGGTATATAACGCCGGGGAAGCGAGCGCAAGGCCAAACGAAGCAGTTAAATTACTAACGGACATAGACACTCAACTCACAAACACAATAATCATGGAGACTTCAACCTTCGACACTGGGCATGGGACTGCACGATAGCCCGGAACAGCCCAAACGTGGAAAGACTGGTATATTGGACTGAACAAAGGAGACTCATCTGTGCCAACAAGAATGCCGTCGCTACTCACGACAAAGGAGGCGTCCTGGACCTTACTCTTGTATCAGCGAACTTGTGGGGCAAAGTGTGGAGATATCAGATGAGCAGAGACTTGGAATGCGGAAGCGACCACTCTCCACAAGAAATCGAGATTTCTGTGACACAAGCTAAAAGGAAGGCGGGATCCACTAGGCGCCTCACGGATATGGATACGGACATACTCAGGGAAGCCTGCCGTTTGGCAGCGGTGTCACTGATACACACTCTCCCAGAAGACTGGCGAAGCCACGCCCCCTCGATGGAGATCGCAGCATCTGAAGTTATCAATGCCATACAAAGTGCCTTCGAGACAGCCACGCCATTGAAAAAGGTGACCGGCTCAGGGTACAAATGGTGGAATGAGACATGCCGCGTCAAGAGACAAGAGGTAGTCAAAATCAAAAGGACACTCAGATCTCTCTACGAGATGAAGCAGGCTGGAGCTGCGAACTTCGACACGTTTATACTTGCAGCCAGAGCCGACCATGCAAACGCCAAGAAGGGGCTATCACAGGCAATCTCCAAAGCTTCTAAGGAGTTCTACAGAAACCTCGTTTCAAACATGGCCTCCCTCCCTGTTGTACATAAGGCAGCGAAGTGGCTCACAAGGCTTCAGAAGTCACTGTCCCCGGTGATGAAGCTCGATGGAGTCATATGCACAGCCCCACACGACAAGATCCGTGTACTGCTCGAGGCGCATCTTACTGGCAGCGGGCTACCTGACCTGAACGCCCAGAAACACAGGATAGCGTAGAGTAAGCATGGCCACCTTTGTCCAAAGCAGAAGTGGAAGACGCTATCAGGAAGCCACTCAACACGGCCCCTGGCAAAAAATGGCATCCAGAACAAAATGTTAGCTTTGAGCTGGCCAGTACTAGGTAACCTCATCACTGGCCTCTTCAATGGATGTCTCCGACATGGCATACATCCGACATGTTTCAAAGAAGCCAGATTGATTGCATTCCCTAAACATGGAAAAGAGACAGAACCCTAAGTCGTACCGGCTCATATCCCTCCTCCCCACCCTGAGCAAAGCCCTAGAAGACTTACAAACGAGGCAATGAAGAAAGAGATTTCCTCGGGAATTACGCATGCGCCCTGCCAAGAAGAGCAGCATCGGACCTAACTCTGGAGCTCGTCAATGAGATTGAAGAAGATATGGACAGAGGATAACCGACCTCGATCCTGACGTTCGACATCCGTGGAGCATTTGAAGGCATCCTCCAGAACAAAATGGTCACCAGACTCAAGGAATAAGGCTAGCCTAGTCACGTATGCAAATTGGTGCAGTCCTTTCTGAATTCCAGAACATCGCAAATATCGCTGGACGGCACCACAGCAGCAAAGAGGATGCGAGGAAACACCACATTCTCCTCAGGTCACGGTCCAAACCAACAGATGCGTGGATCTACACTGGTGGCTCTGAACTCGGCGATGGAAAGGTTGGAGCGGCATTCGTGCAATGCCAACCGGACAAAAACTGGGATGACAAACGGACACTGCCACAGAAGTCCGGGGTACAGGACGCCAAGCAATAGACATGGCAGTGGATCATTTGAACTCTTTGAGGAAGAACTCCATTGGCAGAATCTACATATGCTCAGACAATCAGGCACTGGTACGGAGATTGACCAATCCATGGGCCAAA